>PVHT020000237.1:4662495-4681945 GCA_004024745.2 Catagonus wagneri | reverse complement strand
TCCTCCTTCTTCTTCTTCTTCTTCTTCTTCTTCTTCGTCTTTTTTTTTCGCTTTTTAGGGCAGAGGTTCCCAGGCTATGGGTCCCATCAGAGCTGCAGCTGCCGGCCTACATCACAGCCACAGCAATGCAGGATCCAATTGAGTCTGAGATCTACCCCACAGCTCACAGCAACACCAGATCCTTAACCCACTGAGCGAGGCCAGGGATCGAACCCACAACCTCACGGTTCCTAGTCGGATTCATTGCTGCTGCACCACGGCGACGGGAACTCTCTATACTGTTTCTTAGCTCCTCCTCCTTGGTCTCTGCATTCCCCTCCCTTCCCTGATTAGCAACCGTTTGAACCTGCCCTTTGGAACTCTGGGTAAGGTCTTGGAGGCTAAATGGGACCTATTTCTTAAAACAAGAAATGGGGAGCACAAAGGCTTTGGTGCCCAGGAGCCCCCAGGGTCCTTCTCGGTTTCACCGCTGAGTCAACGTGATAAAGTTACACACACTCCTCTGCAAACTTTGGGTTCTTGCTATTGCAGGGCTGAGCCAGGATGTCACGTGGGGGATCTTCAATGCCTTCCTCAGAGGCCGAGGAGGGACAAAGGGAGCCTTAGGACTAGGCGATGTGCTTGGCAGGTGGCCATCAGAATGTTGCTAAACCTTGGTCGTCCCTTGGCCTTCTCCACGTCAGCCCCTCCTCCTTCCTTTCTCAGGCCCAGAGCTCAGCCTTCTCCCTCCCGTGGGCCTTTGAGATAAGCTCCCTCAGAGAACTGGGCTGTGGTGATAAGCATTTAGGGAGTCACCCCGACAAGCAGTTTCCGTTTCAGCTGCTGGTTCACGACCTGGGACCCCCAAAAGTGTGGATTACGGAGCTGAGACTGCTGGTTAGGGGAGATATCATTGGGGGGGGCCTGTCCTGAATGGCAGCCCTGGACTGGCCGTCCCACTCCCCACCTCCCCCTGGATCGCGCCTGCCCAGCCAGGCAGATTCTCTACACCCAAATCCACCAATGTCTAAGGTAGCCCAGCTTGCCTGGGTGCCCCGACAGACACTGACGACCTTCAGGGGAGCACTGAAACCTCCCCACTTTTTATTTTTGCCCCGTTTTCAGCTGCACTGGAACGACGGGACCAATGGAAAGGCTTTTTTTTTTTTTTAATTTATTTTATGGACTTCCCATTGTGGCACAGCAGAAACAAATCCAACTAGTAACCATAAGGTTGCGGGTTCCATCCCTGGCCTCGCCTAGTGGGTTAAAATCCAGCATTGCCATGAGCTGTGGTGTAGTTTGCAGACGCGGCTCAGATCCTGTGTTGCTGTGGCTGTGGTGTAGGCCGGCAGCTGTAGCTCCAATTCAACCCCTAGCCTGGGAACCTGCATATGCTGTAGGTGCGGCTTTAAAAAGCAAAAAAAAAAAAAAAAAATTATTTTATTGAAATGCAGTTGCTTTACAATTCTGTGTTAATTTCTCCTGTACAGCAAAGTGAGTTAGTTATACATGTATATTCATGTATATATATACATATATATATATATATTCTTTTTTTTTTTTTTGTCTTTTTAGGGCCGAACCCACGGCATATGGAGGTTCCCAGTCTAGGGGTCTAATCGGAGCTGTATCTGCCTGCCTATGCCACAGCCACAGCAACACTAGATCTGAGCCGCATCTGCGACCTACACCGCAGCTCACAGCAACACCAGATCCTTAACCCACTGAGCGAGGCCAGGGATCAAACCCACAACCTCATGGTTCCTAGTCAGATTCATTTCCGCTGCGCCCCAACAGGAACTCCAAGAATATATATATTCTTTTCCATGGTGGTTTATCACAGGATATTGACTGTAGTTCCCTGTTCTAAACAGTAGGACCCTGTTGTTTGTCCATTCTGTATATAGTAGTTTACGCCCATTAATCCCAAATTCCCAATCCATCCTTCCCCCACCCCACCTTGGGGTCTGTTCTCTATGTCTATAGGTCTGTTTCTGTTTGGTAGATAGGTTCATTTGTGTCCTATTTTAGATTCCACATATAAGTGATTGCATGTGGTATTTGTCTTGCTCTTCCTGATTGACCTGATAATCTCTAGGTCAATCCATGTTGCTAAAAATGGCATTATTTCACTGTTTTTTTATGGCTGAGGAGTATTCCACTGTATGCATGTACCATGTCTTCTTTATCTACTTCCCTGTCCGATGGACATTTAGGTTGTTTCCATGTCCTGGCTATTGTGAAGAGTGCTGCAAAGAGCAGAGGGGTGCGTGTATCTTTTCCACTTGGAGTTTTCTCTGGATAGGTGCCCAGGAGTGAGATTGTGAATCATTCGGTTTTTTGAGGAGCCTCCATATTGTTTCCATAGTGCCTGTCCCAGTTTACACGGGGAAGGGCCTTATGGAGAAGGGCACTGCAGGTGCTTTTGCCCTGTACTGGAAAGGGAAGATCAGGGCCCAAGACATGAGGGAAAGTCCCTGCCACCTCTGAAGACCTGCAGGGCTGGGGGCAGGGAGGACAGGGTGCCTGAGGAGGGTACATACATGTGTTTTCTCTCTCTCTCTTTTTTTTTCCTTTTAGGGCCGCACCTGCAGCATATGGATGTTCCCAGGGTAGGGGTCCAATCGCAGCTACAGCTGCTGGCCTACGCCACAGCCACAGCAATGTCAAATCTCAGCCGCATCTGCGACCTACACCGCAGCTCACAGCAACACCAGATCCTTAACCCACGGAGCGAGGCCAGGGATCAAACCCGCAACTTCATGGTTCCTAATCAGATTCGTTTCCACTGCACCACAGCGGGAACTCCGTCTCTCTTTCTTTTTAAACCGTTTTGTGCTGTGATTTGTTCTGAAGCT
Source organism: Catagonus wagneri (assembly GCA_004024745.2). Lineage (NCBI taxonomy): Eukaryota > Metazoa > Chordata > Mammalia > Artiodactyla > Tayassuidae > Catagonus > Catagonus wagneri. The sequence goes on along the minus strand of PVHT020000237.1, from coordinate 4,679,105 downwards.
GCTTCAAAGTATCCCTGAATCACGCTGCCCTCTGGTCCTGGTCATAGTGGTTTTCTATATGAAAAAAATCAGAAAATTGGTCCCCCACCTCAGACCATGCATATGAATTAATTACAGATACCCAACAAAGCGTATCACCTGTTAAAGAGCATGGATTCTGGAGATGACGTGGGTTTTAACTAAAGAAAACATGGGAGTTCCCACTATGGCACAGTGGGTTAAGGACCTGACATTGCAGCGGCTGTGGCGTAGGCTGCGGCTGCAGCTGGGATTCTTTGATCCCAGGCTTAGGAACTTCCGTAAGCCACCAGTGCACTGCCCTCTCACCCGCCAACCTCCATGCCAAAGTAGAGGAAACATGGTTTGGGCTTCAAGGGACGATAAATTGTGAAGAAGTGACTAGGAAATGTACAAGGGAAGCTAATGACAGATAAGGGTTATGCTCATAAGATTTGGTTGTGCAAACTCATCTCAATGCTGACGCCTCCATCTCTGCAATAAGAGCTCTGCTCCTCTTCCTGGTACACACGAGGAACGGACACCTTCACAGGGGAAATTGATGCCCTGCTTTTAGGAGGGGAAGAGCAGAAAGGCAGAGAACCCTTCCTGCATCCGTTAATTCTCAGTTGCCTTCAGCTGAAAATCATTTTTTTTTAAGGGCCACACCCAGGCTAAGGGTCAACTCGGAGCTAAAGCCGCTAGCCTGTGCCACGGCCACAGCCACGGAGATGCAGGATTAGAGCCTCGTCTGAAACCTACACCACAGCTCACAGCAACACCGGATCCTTAACCCACTGAGCGAGGCCCGGCATCGATCATGTCCTCAAGGACGCTAGTCAGATTCGTTTCCGCTGAGCCGTGACAGGAACTCCTGAAAAATCATCTTTATACCAGAATGGCACATGATGGGATGGCATAGTTTGTTCTCCTTCAGTTTGGGCTGTGTACATTGGTTTTACACACTCTTTTGTTTGCACAAACCCGCAAACTAGCAAAGAGAAAAGAGGAGTTCCCATCATGGCGCAGCGGAAACTAATCCAACTAGTATCCATGAGGATGCGGGTTTGATCCCTGGCCTCGCTCCGTGGGTCAGGGATCCGGCGTGGCTGTGGCTGTGGTGTAGGCTGGCAGCTGTAGCTCCAACTCGACCCCTAGCCTGGGAACTTCCCCATGCGATGGATGTAGCCCTGAAAAGCAAAAAGAAAAAAAAAGAAGAAAGAAAAGAGAAAAGAAAAAGTCATCACCTGCTGAGTGTTTGGTGTGGGCCCTGATGGACATCTTGCCAGCACACTGATAATGTCCCAGCCTGACTTAAGGAGAAAGGCATGAATTTCAGCCACCACTCTAGGTTCTTACCTGTCCCCCAGGCACCAGAGGGACAGCGGGGTTTTGGGGAGAGTGAGGCGTGGAGCACCCCCCTCCCAGCTCTGCCTCCCCGGTGACTACTGACTACGACACTTGGGACACACCTCCTCACCCACGCGCTCCTGTTTCCCCATCTGTAAAGCCAGAGACAAGGTCGCTCGGACCCTAGGCTTGCCTGCTGGAGCACCTGCGGCTACAACCAGGAAGCGAGGCTTAGAAGCTTGGTCTGGGAGGGATCCCAGGGCCTTCAGCTGGGATGGGGACACTGGGCAGATGCAAGAGATGATGCAGGAGACGTGGCCTTGACAGGACGGATGGGGTGTGAGCTGGGGGAACACAGGGTACGCTCCAGTCCCGAGTCGCCAGGGCAGCTAGGGCGTGACTTAGCCGGCTCCTGTGCCTCCTTATTTGGTGGCCGCCTGCAGTGCCTGTGCTGGCTCCTCTCTGTGCTGATGTCTGCCTTCTTCAGGAGCCTTGCCGGGCTCCTGGTGCCGCTCTGACTCACATGGGGCATCACACACAACAGGCACTCTCTTCCAAATGCCCCTAAACCCATTCATATTTTTAAAATTTCTAGTTCTGTTACATTACGCATAACATAAAAATTGCCCTCTTTGGAGTTCCCGTCGTGGCTCAGAGTTAACGAATCTGACTAAGAACCATGAGGTTGCAGGTTCGATCCCTGGCCTTGTTCAGTGGGTTAAGGATCCGGCGTTGCCGTGAGCTGTGGTGTAGGTCCCGGACGAGGCTTGGATTCTGAGTTGCTGTGGCTGTGGTGTAGGCCGGCAGCTGTAGTTTCGATTTGACCTCTAGCCTGGGAACTTTCATACGTCACGGGTGCAACCCTAAAAAAAAAAAAAAAGGAATCGCCCTCCTCACCGTTCCTTAGTGTACAGTTCGTAGTGATAAGTACACTCACGTTGTCGTGTAACCATCACCATCCTTCATCTCCGAACTTTTTCATCATCCTCATTGGTACCCATCCTCCCAGCTCCCCCTTTCTCTCCCCCACCCCTGACCCTGACCACCTCTATTCTACTTCCTGTTTCTAAGAATTTGACTTGTCTAAGTACCTCATAGAAGTGGAATCGTGCAGTATTTGATCTATTATGACTGGCTTTGTTCACATAGCATGTGTCCTTGAGGTTCATCCATGTTGGAGACTTGTCAGAACCTCATTCTTTTTTAAGGGCTGAATAATATTCATTCCATCGTATGTAGTACGTTTTGTTTTATCCATTCACCTTCCAGTGGACCTTCGGGTCACACTGTACATTATGTTTTCACATTTCCAGTACAGCGCTGGACCCAGAATCCCCACTGCCAGAGATAATCAGATGGAACCAGTCAGCTTTCTATTTAAAGCCTGTTGTCTCGGGGAAGGATCTGGTGACCTAGAAAGAAAATTTTGTGACAAATGGCATTTTCTTGGGGAACCTGGGCTCACAGGATGATTGTCCCTGAAACCCCTACTGGGTTGAGTATTCTGAAGAGGAGATGAAGGTTGTGGTCAGAGAATGGGCTCTGAGAGCAGTGGCAGGAGAGAGAACACCTGTGGTAGCTGGAAAGGCCTGGGTATAAACACTAGAGAAGGTATCTAGGACTTTTTTTTTTTTTTAAGGTGGGAAATGGCCTCTGAGGGTGAATGTGGAAAACCGGGAGGTCCGAGTGGCCCCGTGGGTTTTGAACACACTCGGCGTTATGGTCTGGCTTGGGAGAGAGAGACTGCGGGGTGTCTGGGTCCCTGATGGATGATCAGGACCTGTTTCCTTAGTTAACAGGGTTAATGTGTGTTTTTCTTTCTTTCTTTTGTTTTTTTTTTGTCTTTTTGCCTTTATGTAGAACCGCACCCGCGGCATGTGGAGGTCCCCAGGCTAGGGGTCTAACAGGAGCTGTAGCCGCCGGCCTACACCACAGCCACAGCCACACGGGATCCGAGCCATGTCTGCAGCCTACACCACAGCTCACTGCAACGCCCGATCCTTAACCCACTGAGCGAGGCCAGGGATCGAACCCACAACCTCATGGTTCCTAGTCGGATTCGTTAACCATTGAGCCACGAAGAGAACTCCAATGTGTGTTTTTCGAAGAGCTTGTTTGGAGAAACCCTGCCCAGAACTTGGAAACATCCCAGTTAGAAGGGGAGGGAACCCTGGTAAGCCTGGCAGCTTCAGGACTCAGAGCCCCTCTCTTCTGCTGCTAGACTCTGATGACCCACCTGGTCCGGCTTCTTGTCCAAGACCTTCTGGAGGCTGCCCACTGGCTGCAGGACCTAGTCCGGCCCCTCCCGTCTTTCCCACCTGCCCCAGAGCTGGCTGCATTCTGCCCTTTTCTGCCTAGGATATTATTCTTCAATGGTGAGTGCAGAACTTTCCTATACTGTCCTGTCCCTGAGCTCCAGGGCTTGGATCTGGTATTGCTGTGCCTGTGGTGTAGGCCTGTAGCTGTAGCTCCGATTAGACCCTCAGCCTAGGAACCTCCATATGCTGCAGGTGTGGCCCTCGAAAAAAAAAAGAGAGAGAGAGCATCACATGTGTATTTTACATGTCAATACATGTGCATTTTATTTTTTGGACAATAAGTGCAAGTTGCTATGAGATATACTTTAGACAACATGGGCACCCACTCAGAACCCCAGAGTTAATATCAAGATGATTATTTTTCTTTTTAGTGCCGTACCCGCAGCATATGGAAGTTCCCAGGTTAGGGGTCAGATCAGAGCTACAGCTGCTGCCCTATGCCACAGCCACAGCAACACGGTGTCTGAGCCACATCTGTGACCTACACCACAGCTCACGGCAACACCAGATCCTTAACCCACTGGACAAGGCCAGGGATCGAACCTGCATCCTCATGGATCTTAGTCGGGTTCGTTAACCACTGAGCCACGAAGGAAACTCCAATATCAAGATGATTTTGGGAGTTCCCATTGTGGCGCAGCAGTTAACAAATCTGACTAGGAAACATGAGGTTGCAGGTTCGATCCCTGGTCCTTGCTCAGTGGGTTATGGATCCGGTGTTGCCGTGAGCTGTGGTGTAGGTCACAGACGGGGCTCGGATCTGGCGTTGCTGTGGCTGTGGCGTAGGCCAGCAGCTATAACTCCGATTCGACCCCTAGCCTGGGAACCTCCATAAGCAGCGGGTGCTGCCCTAAAAAGCAAAAAAAAAAAAAAAAAAAAAAAGATGATTTTAAGGGGGGTGTGTGTGGCAAGGACCTCCTTTTCAGAGCTTTCCTGATCTGATTAAAAGCAACAACTTCTAAGAAATGAGGATACTGTAAATCTCCTTAATGGCCCCTAAGAAGGCAGAAATACCATGCATACCCGTGCAGACAAGCATTATCACAAACTTTCTTATCTCTTGTCTGTTCTCCAAAAATCCTATTGGTCTCTCCTAAAGAAACCTATCTGATCCCTGGCGCAGGAGCGCTGCCTGCCATGGGGCAGCCAAAAATGAAAAAGAAGAAAAAAAAAAGCAGGCACAGAGTTTGCTTCAAAGTTTTCTAATTCTTTTCCTAATACCTTAGGTCTTGTCTTTTTTTTTTAGGTCTTGTCTTTTTGAGTGGGGGAGGGGAACTTTGACTCCACAAAACTAAATTTGCATTCATTCCTTCATCCCTCCATTGCTTTATCTATTCATTTGTTTACAAATATATTGGGCCAGTCCCAGAGCTCAATGCTGGGGAGAAAAAGCTCTCAGCATTTTGTGCAGCTTGAGGGGGAGGGCAAAATGTTTAATGTAAAAATAAAAATAGGAGTTCCTGTCATGGCTCAGTGGTTAACGAATCCGACTAAGAACCGTGAGGTTGCGGGTTCAATCCCTGGCTTTGCTCAGTGGGTTAAGGATCCGGCGTTGCCGTGAGCTGTGGTGTAGGTTGCAGACGCGGCTTGGATCCCGCGTGGCTGTGGCTGTGGCGAAGGCTGGCAGTTACAGCTCCTGTTAGACCTCTAGCCTGGGAACCTCCATATGCCGTGGGTGTGGCTCTAGATAAAGGCAAAAAGACAAAAAAAATAAAAATAAAAATAAAAAATAACAGGAGTTCTAAAAGTAGACCGTGAGGAGTTCCTGCCCTGGCGCAATGGGATCAGTGGTGTCTCTGTAGCGCCAAGATGCAGGTTCAGTCCTCTGGCCCCACACGGTGGGTTAAAGGATCCAGCATGGCCACAACTGTGGCACAGGTCGAAACTGCAGTGCAGGTTCAACCTCTGGCCTGGGAACTTCCACATGCTTCTAGTGCAGCCAAAAAAAAAAGAGGGGAGACATCATATAAAATGTGGTACATCCATGCATGGGAGAACTATTCAAGTATAGAAAAGAAAGAAGATTTTCTTGAAGTTCCCATCGTGGCTCAGTGGTTAATGAATCTGACTTGAATCCATGAGGACAAGGGTTCGATCCCTGGCCTCGCTCAGCGGGTTAAGGATCCGGTATTGCTGTGAGCTGTAGTGTAGGTCGCAGACAAGGCTCGGATCTGGCGTTGCTGTGGCTGTGATGCAGGCTGGAAGCCGTAGTAGCTCCAATTCAAACTTTCATGTGCCACCGGTGAGGCCCTAAAAAGACAGAAAAAAAATTCTGTTAGAGAAGAAACTATGCAGTGTTATTTGTGAAAGCACAGCAAGACACACTTCATTTAAAGGAGTGTGTCTCAAGATTGGTATGGGGGAGTTCCCGTCCTGGTGCAGTGGAAACCAATCCAACTAGGAACCATGAGGTTGTGGGTTTGATCCCTGGCCTCGCTCAGTGGGTTAAGGATCTGGCGTTGCCGTGAGCTGTGGGGTATGTCGCAGTCGTGGCTTGGATCCAGCGTTGCTGTGACTGTGGTGTAGGCTGGCAGCTGTAGCTCCAATTCGACCCCTAGCCTTGGAGCCTCCATATACCACGAGTGTGGCCCTAAAAAGCAAAAAAAAAAAAAAAAAAAGATGGGTATGGGACCACTGCTGTGGGGTCCTGTAGTGAGGGAAAGAGATTGGATTCAACTTCAAATATGACTTGAGCAAGTGGGGATTTATAGATAAGGAGCAGAAGGAGGGGTGAGAGGTCAAATGGATGGAAAATTCTAAGAGGGACTGTCGGGTGAGGGGGATTCTTGGTCGAGGCAGGTCAGGGGGATCAGACATCACCAGGAGATAGCAGATTACCCAGTCAGATACAGAGGGTGATCAGATATAGATGATGGAGGATTCTGGCTAGACCAACTTAACAGGATTCTTGCTAAAATCGGACAATGCATTGGATGAACACAGAGGTCCAAAACTTGAGGCCTCGTTAAAAAGTTTAGGGGAGGAGTTCCCTTTGTGGCCCAGTGGAAACAAATCCGACTAGTAGCCATGAGGATGTGGGTTCGATCCCTGGCCTCGCTCAGTTGGTTAAGGATCTGGAGTTGCCTCAAGCTGTGGTGTAGGTCACAGATGTGGCTCAGATCTGACATTGCTGCGCCTGTGACGTAGGCCAGCAGCTGCAGCTTCAATTTGACCCTTAGCCTGGGAACCTCCATATGCCCTAAAAACCATAAAAAAAAAAAAGTTCAGAGGAATAGGATTTGGTTAAGGAGAGAGTCTTTGTCATGCTTTTTTCCTTTTTTTTTCTTTTATCTTTTTAGGGCTGCATCGGCGGCATGTGAAGGTTCCCAGGCTAGGGGTCTAATCAGCTCTACAGCTGCCGGCCTACACCACAGCCACGGCAACACAAGATCCTTAACCTAGTGAGCGAGGCCAGGGATCAAACCCACGTCCTCAAGGATGCTAGTCAGATTCGTTAACCCCTGAGCCACGAAGAGAACTCCTGTCATGCTCTTTTCTACTTTTAAAAATATTTAGTCACATGACTGTGTTATTATGAAATTTTTTAGTACAAGCCAAAAATTAACATAGCATTTAATACAAAATAATTCATAAATTGTGACAGGATATTTATACTGAAAAAGGCAGGGAATCCCAGACCTATGTGAAATTACAAACTGTTGGATTTTTTTTTTTCTTTTAGGGCCAAAGGTGCAGCATATGGAAGCTCCCAGGCTAGCAATCGAATCAGAGATGTTGTTGCCGACCTATGCCACAGCCACAGCAATGAGGGATCCAAGCTGCATCAGTGACCCACACCACAGCTCAGGGCAGTGCCAGATCCTTAACCCACTGATCAGGGTCAGGGCTTGAACCTGCATCCTCCTATTATCAGTCAGGTTTGTTTCCACTGAGCCACAACGGGAACTCCACAAAGTGTTTTTAAAGGGACCAAATCATTATTTAAACCCCCATTTGGAAAGAAAAGAACAGTAAGATTAATCTTGGTGTTTATTATGTAGACTGCAGTTCACACACTGAGGTGTGTGCGGCACCGTGTAAAGCAGATCTCCTCACAGCAATAGGAGGCCCAGCGGCCTGGCAGGATGCCGGCCCTATCTCTCATGCTTTCTTTAATTTTGTAGCACTCAGTGCAGACAGATGACTGGGAATGCCTCCAATCTGTAGTTTTCTCTTTTAAATTAAAAGCTCCCCTAGCACAGAGACTGACTTCCAGCACCAGCAGGGGAAGGAAGGCTAGACACACAGTTAAAATCCCTTAGGCTACAAGCTCGGTCACTCATGGGCTGTGGGAGCTTAAGAACATCACTGCCTGTCTCTCCAAGTGCATCTTCTCAGGTTTTTCTATTTTATTTTATTTTATTTATTTTATATTTTATTATTTTTTAGGGCCACCCTGCGGCGCATGGAAATTCTCGAGCTGGGGGAACAGTTGTGTCCTATGCCACAGCCATAACAATTTGGGTTCTGAGCTGCATCTGCTACCTATGTCACAGTTTGCAGCAACACCGGATCCTTAGCCCAGCGAGCAAGGCCAGGGATTGTACCTGCATCCACGTGGACACTATGTTGGGTTCTTAATCCACTAAGCCACAGGGGAACTCCAGTCTTCTGAGATTTAAAGGGGCAAAGTAATCTGTGCTTGCCTGACTTTAAAAGCCTAATGTGGCACAGCAGGTTAAAGATCTGGCGTTGATGCAGCTGTGGTGTAGGTTACAACTCTGGCTCAGATTCAGCCCTTGGGCCAGGAACTTCCACATGCCATGGGGAGGTGGAGCAGCCAAAGGGAAAAAAAAACAAAAACACAACCTAAAAGTTGTGAGTTTTGTTTCTTTTTTTTTCTTTTCTTTTCTTTCCTTTTTTTTTTTTTGCCACTTATGGCATACCGAATTTCGGGGCCCAGGGATTGAACCCACACCACAGTAGTGACCGCCCCTTCCCCCAGCCACAGCAGTGACAACCAGCTGTGCCACTGGGGGCTCTGAGAGTTGCGCTTAGTTCAGTGGACAAAACTGAGGACCTACCTACCCAAGGGGCAGCATCTCAAGTAACCGTGTAGAAAAACTGCTCTGACGGGGGTAAGGGGAGGTGGTAGGTGTATAGCAGTTTTGCAACAAAAAACAGGCAGTAGGAACAAAAGATTACTGTCAATATAAGAAAAACAGGTATCTCAAGGAATTAGCGCCTTAGGAAGATGCAAGGTCTGGGTTCACTGAAATCATTCCTGTGATTCGCCCCCTGGGGACAGTATCCTGTGTTTTCACATCCTGAGGGCTCACATGCAGTGGCTGCAGTTGGAAGGCTGCTAGATGGCAGTTTTGGTGATCTTGCTCAATTCCCTCCGGGTTCACTGGCTTCAAAGGTGGCTGCAATTCTGATGACTGTAGCATCTTTCGTTTACTGATGTGACAGACAATATTTTATTTCTCAGTTACTTAGGAAGACATAGGCCAAGATCCCTGCCCTCAGAGAGTTTATATTCTATCTAGGAGGGATATACCGAAAAACAAACAAGCAAAAAAACCAAGAAAATTCAACAGTAAGTTAGGAGTTCCAGTTGTGGGTCAGTCAGTGGTAATGAACCTGACTAGTATCCATGAGGACTCGGGTTAATCCCTGGCCTCGCTCAGTGGGTTAAGGATCCGGCGTTGCCGTGAGCTGTGTTGTAGGTTGAAGACTCGGCTCGGATCCTGCATTGCTGTGGCTGTGGTGTGGGCTGGCCGCTGCAGCTCTGATTTAAGCCCTAGCCTGGAAACTTCCATATGGCTCGGGTGAGGCCCTAAAAAAAAAAAAAAAGACAGATAAATAAAGAAATTAAATTAAATTAATCTTGGCTCAGGGTCAGCCTGTGTCCCAACCATCTTAAAGTTCGGGCCCAGGGCCTTTTCAGGCGTGTGACTCAGAGAGCTTTTACCATCTCATATGATTGCACTTAGGGCTCTGAGCCTGAGCCGGGTAACTTCCCAGGTGTACTGCTCCCACGTGAGGGTAACAGCGAAGAAATTAGTTTAGGAGAGGATTTTTTGTAAAATAGAAGATTATTTATTTATTTATTTATTTGCATTTTAGGGCCTCACTCATGGCATATGGAAGTTCCCAGGCTAAGGGTCGAATCAGAGCTGTAACTGCTGACCTGCACCACAGCCACAGCAGCTCAGGATTCGAACCTTGTCTGCAACCTACACCACAGCTCATGGTAACACTGGATCCTTGACCCACTGAGCGGGGCCAGGGATCGAACCTGCATTCTCATGGATACTAGTTGGATTCATTTCCACTGCGTCACAACGGGAACTTCCAAATGTTTTAAAGGACCCTTTTCCTTAACATGAGAAGTTCAAGTACTTCCTTTTCCACTCTCATGTTTTAAAAACAGAATTCATTACTTGACTGTGTTCATAGGGAGTTTCCATTGTGGCCCGGTGGGTTAAGAATCCTACCACAGTGGCTCAAGTCTCTGTGGCACAGTAAGTTAAAGGATCTGGCATTTCTGCTGTTGCAGTTTGGATTTAATCCCTGGCCCAGGAAATTACATATGCTGAGAGTGTGGCCATTAAAAAAAGAGAGAGAGAGGAGTTCCCCGTTGTGGTGCAGTGGTTAATGAATCCGACTAGGAACCATGAGGTTGTGGGTTTGATCCCTGGACTCGCTCAGTGGGTTAAGGATCTAGCGTTGCCGTGAGCTGTGGTGTAGGTTGCAGACGCGGCTCAGATCCCGCGTTGCTGTGGCTGTGGTGTAGGCCAGCGGCTACAGCTCTGATTAGACCCCTAGCCTGGGAACCTCCATATGCCGTGAGTGCGGCTCTACATAAAGGCAAAAAAAAAGAGAGAGAGAGAGAGAGGGAGAAGGCCCAAAATGGTGTCACTTGTGCTAAGCCCCTGGTCACCAAACCAAGACTTAATACCTAATCGTAGTCTAATCGCATGCCAGGAAAGCAACCTGGAATTACCAGGTCAGTACCAAGTGCAAATGCTGTATTCTGACCCTTCCATTCCCCTAAAACAATGCATTCCTTAACAATCATTTCCTTTTTCTGTTCCCTTTTAGCCTTTGAAAACCTTTCCTTCTCCACTGCTCAGTGGAGCTTCTTTCTCTTTGCCAGATGGGGGATGCTGCTCGATCCCCAAATCAATTCAATAAAGCCAATTAGATCTTAAAATGTCCTTGGTTGGCATTTTGTTATTTAATAACGGATAAACCCTAACAGAGACAGACCACCAGGAACACACCTGTAGTCCGGCAAAGATTTATTAATTTACTGTTGCAGGAGAGGCCGCACAGGAGAGGACCGTGGGCCTCCTGGGAAGGGGAGAAGGCAGAGGCTGGAGCTCTTTTGGGGTAACAATGCCGGCAAGAGAGACCAGGTCTGGGTTGGGTGCTGTCATGAGGTGGGGCACTTGGGAACTGGATGTCTCAAAAGTCCTCTTTGGGAGGTCAGGGAGAGGAAAGAAGGGGGACCCCGGCGGTCATTAGTAAAAAGAGCTGTAATTACTCAAAAGGGGCTTGTTAGTCATTTTGCAGCCATGGTGTCGCCTTGGGAGAAACATTGTTTTCTGTTGGCTGTGTCACTGTCCTTGTTCGTATCTGTTGAGTTCCCTTTGGTCTGATTATCAGTGGGGTGGATTTTCACTTTCTCAAAGTAGAGAGATACTTTTTATTTTTTTGTCTTTTTAGGGCTGTACCCACAGCATATGGAAATTCTCAGGGTAGGAGTCGAATCGGAGCTGTAACTGCTGGCCTACACCATAGCCATTGCAATGCTGGATCTTGACCCACTGAGTGAGGCCAGGGATCAACCCCCATGCTCATGGATGCTAGTCAAGTTCACTACCGCAGAGCCACAATGGTAACTCCTCAAAGGGAGACTCTTGAAAAGCAAATTTCAGGGCTTATAAAAAACTGCTCATTGCAGCATTTGAGTGGACGGTGGGCATTAATAGGGAAGTAGGAGTAAATACTTTTTAATTTTCCTTATTTTATTTAAAAAAATTTTTTTAGGTCTGCACCTATGGTATATGGCATATCGGAGCTTCAGCTGTCAGCCTGCGCTACAGCCACAGCAATGCCAGATCCATATTGCATAAGTGTCCGCGAACTACACCACAGCTCATGTTATTGCTGGATCTTTAACCTAATGAGTGAGGCCAGGGATCGAACCCGGGTCCATTGCTGGTTGGGCTGGTTAACTGCTGAGCCACGACGGGAACTATTTTTCCTTGTTTTATTTATTTATTTGCTTTTTAGGGGGGCAACCGCAGCATATGGAGGTTCCCAGGCTAGGGGTCGAATTGGAACTACAGCTGCCAGCCTACAGCACAGCCACAGCAACATGGGATCTGAGCCGCATCTGCGACCTACACCACAGCTCACGGCAAGCCAGATCCTTAACCCACTGAGCAAGGCCAGGGATCGAACCCGCAACCTTATGGTTCTTAGTCGGATTCATTTCCGCTGCACCGCAATGGGAACTCCTATTTTTCCTTGCTTTAGAAATAACTCTTAGAAGCCATTTGATGTTTCAGACAGCTTTTGCTCTTATCTATGAAGTTAAAACTGCAGGGTGAAGCACAGTTCTAAGGGTTTTACATGCACTCTCCCTTAATTTTCACAGTCATCTCTGGGGTAGGTACAGCTATTATTATTTTAATGTTATTGAAACCGAGCAGGACCCTGTGGGGCTCCTGGGCAGAAAAGCCTTTCTGTGTCCCTCACTTCTTGTTTTTAGAAAACAGTTCCTATTCAGCCTCTGTGACCTTCCCTGAATCCCTGAAGGGTAGGTTCAAAGGCTGCTAATCGGGGAAGGGAGGGGATGCAGAGACCGGGGAGGAGCAGTCAAGAGACAATAGTGCAGCCTTGGGGCAGGGTCCTGGTTCCTCCTCAAGGAATATACATAACAATATCTTTGAGCTCTTCCGCAGAACTAAAACCCTCGACAAATGAAAGATGTTAACTACTTGATGAAGCATTCTTCCTTTCAGAAAGGAGGACCGTCAAAACCAGTCCTGGGGCCACTAAACACCAGCTTTGAAGAAGAATATAAGTTTGCATTTATCTGTGGCCCTATTTTCCACTCCCCAACTATAAAACTACTTGCAGTTCTTTTCCAAAGGAAGGCACAATCTTTAGACCATTATCCTGCTGGGGTCGCCTTTTCCTGGCAAAGCAAGAAAGTTTTTTTTATCTTTCCCCCTCCTCAGACTTTTTCTATTTGGCACCGGTGGACAGAATTTCTGCAACACCATTTCTTTTGGACAGTAGGAGCATTGAGGTAAGTTAACTTACTCTAAAATACATCGCTGGGTCTGGGGAGAACCTAGAGGTGACAGCTAACTCCAGAGACTTTGCTTAGCCATCTTACTATTCTCGGGTTTAGGAGATCACACTTTTTATGTGTGTGCCCCAGGCAAGTGATCAGACCCTCTCCACAGCAGCAACCTGGGCAGCGCAGTGACCACGGCAGATCCTTAACCCGCTGGATGGCAAGGGAACGCCAAGGAGAGACCATTTATTAACAACTTTGATTGAAAGAAGACATTTTTTTAAATTTATTTTTTATATTTTTCTATTTTATTTATCTTTTTTTTTTTTCTTTTTGCCTTTTCTAGGGCTGCACTCACGGCATATGGAGGTTCCCAGGCTAGGGGTCTAATCGGAGCTACAGCTGCCAGCCTGCGCCACAGCCACAGCAATGTGGGTTCCGGGCCGCGTCTGCGACCTACACCACAGCTCACGGCAACGCCGGATCCTTAACCCACTGAGCGAGGCCAGGGATCGAACCTGCAACCTCATGGTTCCTAGTCAGATTCGTTAACCACTGAGTCACGACGGGAACTCCGAAAGACGCCATTTATTATGTGTTCAGTCCTGCCAGCCGCTACGCTCAGTGACTGCCATACATATATTCCTCATAGCAACCCTATGCGGTAGGACCTACTCATTCCCATTTGAAATAAGTAAACTGAGGCCCAGAGAAAATGGGTATCTAGCGCAAGTTCACACAGTGTAGAGCCAGAAAGTCTGGATTCAAACGCGGAACCCCAATCCCACTCCCCCTCTTCACTGCATCAGACACCCGTGGGAAGTGTTCCTCTGGGTCGGAGCCCTGCAAATTTACGACTTTGGTTCCCTGGACTTGCAGCTTGCGGGAGGTAAGCGGCGGGGTGGGGGGCCACCTGGGGGAGCCCGCCCTCCCGCCCCGCCCCCTCAGGCGGGGCTGACTCGCCCGCCAATCAGGGCGCTGGGGGGCCGGGCCCGGGGCTTTCGGGCTCCGGCCCGCACTGCGAGCGGCGGGGAAGCTCCGAGACGCGACGCGGGGCCGAGCGGAGCGAGCAGCCGCCTTAGTGTCCTTCCCCTCCCTACTCCTCGCCTCGCCGCCTTCTCCCCGCAGCCGGACCGGAACTATGTGATCCCGGAAGTTCCGGCGCCATTGCTGTGTGGGATAAACAGTAATGGCGGAGGCTGCAGCTCCCGGAACAACAGCCACAACATCAGGAGCAGGAGCGGCAGCAGCGGCGGTGGCAGCGGCCTCCCCCACCCCTATCCCCGCAGTCACCTCCCTGTCCCCGGGGGCGGGGGGCGGGGGAGGCGGCAGCGACGGCAGCGGCGGCGGCTGGACTAAACAGGTCACCTGCAGGTGAGACGCAGCGCTGCCGGGCGCGGGGAGGGGGCCGAGACTGCGGAGGAAGGGGCGGGCGGAGGTGGGAGGGGAGCCGGCGTTTCGCAGCCGCTGCCGCGGCCGCGGGCGCTGCTGCTGTCCCCGCGGCCGCCGGCGTTGCCGTCCCCGCGGCGGCCACGGCCTCCCCGCCCGCGCTGCGTCAACCCCCGCAGGGCGCCGCGGCCGGGACGTGCGGCGTCGCTGCGGGTCCCCGCACCGCCCGCCGCCTCCCCGCGCTCGGCGGAGCGGCGCGCATAGGCATAGGCAGAGGTAGGATGACTCCTCCCTCCTTTTTATTGTCGCGGATCCGCCGCCCCCCACCCCCAGCTTGCAGGTTCGGGAAGGGGCTTGCCGGTGTCGCTTGGAGCCCGCCTCCCTGCAACCTTGCAGGGCCAGGGAAAGTCGCCGCGTGTCCCGGCTAGGTGGCCTTGCTGCCAGCTCCGCCGCCGTTTCATCCGTTCGTAACGTCTTTTCGGGTCCCTCGCTCCCCCGCCCCCCATCCCCTGGAGCGGTAGCTTTTGTTATTTCTTCTTTGTATATTTATCGAGGTTGGTGGTTCCGATCTTTGTCTCAGAACCGTGTGCCGGGCCGGAGTCCTCTCCTCCGCCTTAGGTTTTACGTGCTGCCAATCCCGTCCCCCCACCCCACCCCGGGGGAAGGGTTTCTCTTGAAATCCACGCATCTTCTTAAGGGAGCCTAGGAAGCTCGTCGCTCCCCAAGGGGAGAGATTTGATTGGGATGTCAGATGAAAGTATTTGAAAAAAATAGTTATTAGAGGAGGAGGGCTGTACGGATGTGTGTAAACATGTAAAAGATTATCGAGCTGTACGTACAAAATGAGGGCATTTAATTGGATGTCGTAGTTGGATTTCTAAAGATGTGATCAGTAGCGACTGGAATCTGTTTTTCTACCGGTTGAAAAAAGAAATCTATTGAAACGCCAGTTTTCACCTCGATGCGGTAATTTATATCCAAATACTTAATACACAGAACTCACCGTCCTGGTATTAACGGCAAGAGTGAAGCGTTCCCAATGCTTAATGTGATACGTTTAAGGCATGAATGATAAGATTAAGTTTATTTTCAGTGTCGGGTTGGAGAAAGCATAAAAACTGGTTCCTGTTTTCCATAGCTTCTCTTATCAGATCCTAAGAACAGTGTGCAGTATCCCAAAGAATGAGAATTCCTATTCATAGAACCAATTATTTGAGTCTGCGTTCCTTTTTTCTCTGCAGTGCTGCAGTTGATTTATATGTGCTAGTCGAATCTCCTAAAAATAAAGGAATAAATGCACGGTTTATATTCCTGAACTTTCTACCTTCAGAGACTGAAAATCTTTTAATAGGTGGCTTCTTGAAGAACTCCATACAATTCCTTGATTTTTACCCACCGTTTCCAACCTCTGTAGTTTAGCCTTGCATACTCATCACTAACTTGATATTACCGTATTTTACTTGTCTCATTGTTACACAGAATTCTTGGTCACTTCTCCGTTTTACTTTCCCCTGTTGGGCACTTTTACCTGGGGAGCTTCCCCTTTTCTAGTTCCTCACCAGTATCATTGGAATTCAGAACAGAGCTCTCCAGAAAAATCATTCCTCTTTGCCTCCCTTTAGGGTCTTTGATAATGAACTAACCTAGATCATTCCTGGACCAGTGGGAATTCCTTGCTCATGAACCAATAGACTTATGTATTTAAGAAATGTTCTTAGCTGAGTAATCTAATATTTCTAAGATACATTGTGTATCAGATACAGGCTTAGATGTGCTGTTTTTTGTTTATTATATAAAGGTGTCTTTATTATATAAAGGTGTCTCTGGCTCTTGCTTGACACAGTTGTCCCAAAAAGTACAGGCTAGCCTTGGGTTTTAGTATTTGACATTGTTTTCAGTTCTCAGTATTAGCACAGATCTCCCATTTAAAAACAAAACAGAACAAAAACTTTCTCCTTTGAACAGGAGAGTACGAAATGTATCTTCATTTATTTATTGTAAACTTTGAGGTCTCTGAGAGCAAGGGCCCTGTTTTGTTTGTTACTGTTTCTGTAGGGCTTTGCTCAAGTAGTGCCTGCTATACTCAGTAGTAAGTGCTTGAATTGATGTTGCTAAAACCCACACCTACAAATTGCCACTTTGATTTATGCTTGTAAGATTCCTTTAGTTTTGTTTAAAAACAAGAAAAACCCTTGTAAATTAACAAAGACAAAGGACTTAATGGAAGGTGTATGTATCATTCTGGGACTACCTCATTCAGTTATTCAGTAAATAACAGGTTAGTGCCTGTAACAAGA
>PVHT020000237.1:4600731-4662395 GCA_004024745.2 Catagonus wagneri | reverse complement strand
GGTCTAATCGGAGCTGTGGCCACTGGCCTGCGCCGCAGCCACAGCAACGCAGGATCCGAGCCGCGTCTGCAACCTACACCACAGCTCACGGCAACGCCGGATCGTTAACCCACTGAGCAAGGGCAGGGATCGAACCCGCAACCTCATGGTTCCTAGTCGGATTCGTTAACCACTGCGCCACGACGGGAACTCCTCTTCACTCTTAAAAATTGTTGGGATGTTAAATCTGTTTTGGATTGCTCGGAATCATCTGTATTTTTCCGTTGGTTAGTATTTTCTAAATATTTCTCTTGAAATTGTCTCGTGTTTTATTTTCAAAGCTTAAGAACCTTGGTATAGCTTTTCAAAAGAACTGTGTTATGCTGCCCTCGTGCGGCCATTCTTGGTATCTATTAGAGGAATACTGCCAAGTAGAAATGCTGTTTTTGTTGCTTCTAGTGTGTGGGGGTAGAACAAAGTTGTAACTTGCAAGTTATTTTGAATTCAGACACTGCTTTTAGAGCAGAGTATGGGCAGTTGAAATAATACACAAAGAACAAGCGTTTTCATTTTGATTTTTTTCAAAAAAGTGTAGTTAATAGAGCTTGAAAATGAAGGGAATTTTTCCAGAAAGTTTCTATCCAAGTGCTGTGGTATCCATAGTGAAATTTATTACTTTCAGAGTTTAGGTTTTCGGTGGGTTTTTTTTTGGGGGGGGGGAGTCTTTTTGTCTTTCTAGGGCCGAACCCTGGGCATGTGGAGGTTCCCAGACTAGGGGTCCATCAGAGCTGCAGCTGCCGGCCTACACCAGAGCCACGGCAATGGGGCACCCAAGCCGCGTCTGCGACCTACACCACAGCTCATGACAACACTGGATCCTTAACCCACTGAGTGAGGCCAGGGATCGAACCTGCAACCTCATGGATGCTAGTCAGGTTCGTTAACTGCTGAGTCATGATGGGAACTCCTGTTTGTATTTTTAGGAGATGGCATTGAAAATATTACCCAGCCCAGGGAAAGAAGCATTAACTTGCAGGGTTCTCTTGTGGGTTAAGGGTTTGGTGTTGTCCCTGCAGCATCTTGGGTAGCTACTGTGGCAGAGATTCAGTCCCTGACGTGCAGCCAAAACATTTAATTTCTACTTTGGTTCTTTTTTCTTTAGGGCCACACCTGCAGCATATGGAAATTCCTAGGCTAGGAGTCAAAGCAGAACTGAAGCTGCTGGCCTACACGACAGCAACGCCAGATCCGAGCCGCATCTGCGACCTACACCCCAGGACCTACACCCCAGGACAACACCAGACCCCCTACCCACTGAGCAAGGCCAGGGAATGAAACCACATCCTCATGAATACTAGTCTGGTTCTTTACCATGACAAGAACTTCCAACTATTTGGTTCTTAAACCAGGAATACAGTTAAGTTTGAGAAACAGGGTATATACACTCATCAAGAGTTGGGTAACAAAGTATTAAGTAGCAGCACAGTTTAAATGACTAATGCCAAATTAATCAATATTCTGTACTTCCTATAAATCCTAGAGGTACCCTGAGGCTATTATAGTTCTCTTATACCCTCTCAAGCTGCTGTTGGGGTTTCTCTTATGTATCTTGGTGACCTTGCTTAGATTTCTAAGAGGTAGACAGTTGGGGATTCTAATAAGTTGTGTTTCTTTATTACTGGACAATGTCTGCTTGGAGCCATAGAATTTCTGGGTGGAAGGAGCCATAGAAATCATCCACCCCAGCCTTTAACTGAAGAAAATCTCATCCTGCGCAGTGCCATCAAGGTGAATGTGGTTGGTGCCTTTTTGGCGGTGGCTTTTTTTTTTTAAGTACCTAACTGGTTTTATAATGGGGAGACATTCTTGGGAGAGTTGCCCTTTTTCCTCTTTCTGTTCCAACTTATACTCTCGTGTCATGATCTCTCGGACTTAGAGATGGGTTGGCGTGAGGGGATTTCACGGTGAGTGTTATGTGTAATACCGGGTATGCTGATAGTATCACTGAGGGACAAATGACAAGTAAAACAAGCGAGAAACCCAGACCATTCATAGCAAACAAGCACGTAAAATAACGCTTAGTACATGGCAGTGACTAATGAGGGCATGTGTGCTAGCGTTTCTGTTGATTCCATAGTATCCGATGGTCTGGTGTCTGCTTGCATTCCTTCAGTGATGCTAGTGTATGGACCTCAGGAGCTTCATTGCTGGACAGTTGTCTTCATTGCTGGAGAGTGTCTATGTTGAGCCAGCTTTATGATGTGTCTTCCTGCATGTATTCACTCTGTCAGGATTAGCGTTGGAAAGGTTATTCCATTGTCTTCTGGTTAAACTACTCCAGTTAACCAAAATCAACTAATGGCATGCCATCTAGACCTCTTGCCCTGTTGCTTGCCTTTTTTTTTTTTTTGTCCTTTTGCCTAGGTCTGCACTCATGGCGTATGGAGGTTCCCAGGCTGGGGGTCTCATTGGAGCTGTAGCCGCCAGCCTACGCCACAGCCACAGCCACGCGGGATCCAAGCCGCATCTGCAACCTACATACACCACACTCACGGCAACACCGGATCCTTAACCCACTGAGCGAGGCCAGGGATCGAACCCGCAGCCTCATGGTTCCTAATCAGATTCGTTAACCACTGAGCCAAGATGGGAACTCCCGCATACCTGCTGATTTTAAAGGTCTTAAATCCCAAGTGAGGAGTTCCCTGGTGGCATCGCAGATAAGCATCTGGCATTGTCAGTGCTGTGGTGTAGGTTCAGTCCGTGACTTGGGAACTTCCGCATGCTGTGGGTGTGGCCAAAAACAAAAAAAATGTAAGTGTGGAAACTAAGATGAAATAACTTACTGAGGGTCACACAGCTAGTGACAAAGCTGAAATTTAAACAGCCTTCTCAACTCTGTGCTTTTTGTTACTACTTAGATCTGAACAGTGGATGTGGCCTGATTGTAGTAGCTGTTCCTGGTTGCTGCAGCCACTGCTGACTCTTGAAACTTGGGATGCACGAAAGGCCCTAGATGTAAATAAATACATAATAATTTGGCCAAGGCAGGTCACCTGGAAGACGGCAGCCTAGTGTAGTGTTTTAAAATGACATTTCCTTGTTTCAGATCTTACAGTGGTTTCTTGCTGCTTTAAGATAATTTGGCTTAGGAGTTGCTTGGCGGCCCAGTGGGTTAAGGATCTGACATTGTCACTGCTGTGGTTCAGGTCACTGCTGTGGTGTATAGGTTCGATCCCTGGCCCAGGAACTTCTGTATGCTACAGGAGCGGCCAAAAAATAATAATAATCACTTGGGTTAAAAGGCCCTGCAGAGTCTGTTGCCTGGCTCTCCGGACCTATCTCCCCTTGAGTTTGCCCTGGTCTCTTATTCTTGGTCATTGCTAAATTATGCTCTTGGTCAAACAGTACTAATAGGCCATACTGCACTGTCCTAGGTTAGCCAGTTTCTTTGTTGACTGTAATATGTACTCTTTCATTTTGGATCCTCAGGAACAGTTTTTACCATCATGAATGTCAAAAAGTAACAGTGGTATAGGTGTTGAAAGTTCAGGTGGGAGGGAACTGAGCTGTTGAAGAAACAGGGTTAAGGAGTTTCCACTGTGGCACAGGAGTGTAAGACTCCCAACTGCAGCAGCTCCAGTCACTGTGGATACTTGGGTTTGATCCCTGGCCCAATGCAGCGGGTTAAAGGATCTGGCGTTGCAGCAGCTGCAGCTTGGTCTGGCAACTTCATGTGCCTCCGGTCCATCTGGAAAAGAGAAAAAAAAAATAGTGTTAATGTCAGCAACTGTCAGGTCCTGATTCATGGAAGACAGTGACATGATGAAGAGCGTACTAAACTTTTTTTTTTCTTTGGTTTTTTGTCTTTTAAGGGCCGCACCTGTGGCATATGGAAGTTCCCAAGCAAGGGATCTAATCAGAGCTGTTGCTGCCTGCCTACGCCACAGCCGCAGCCACGCTAAATCCGAGCCGCGTCTGCAGCCTACACCACAGCTCATGGCAACGCCGATTCCTTAACCCACTGAGCAAGGCCAGGGATCGAACCCGCAACCTCGTGGTTCCTAGTTGGATTCGTTCCCACTGCGCCACAACGGGAACTCCAAGAGCGTGCTAAATTTAAGTGCACCAAATGATTGAGAGCATGGCAAAATGAAATTTAAGAACAATCTAAAATTCTGAGTATTGTGCCTGAGATTGAGTTACCTATCCAGTTTGAGATCTCTGGGTAGATACTTTATCAAGCTTGAAAACCAGCAGTATATGTATCTCTGACTTCAAACTGACCCCAAAGAATTACTGAGGGTCAGTAATTACTGATAGCCTTGCCCTGTGTTTAGAATTGTGAGCCTGAAAGTTGCCACTGTGGATGGGGCAGCAAGCAACTGTATTCAGTGAGACTTTCAAAGGAATAACATTTAACTGTGGGTAATATTAGAGATACTTTTTTTTTTTTGCCTTTTGTCATTTTAGGGCCGCACCTGCGGCTAGGGGTCTAATCAGAGCTGTAGCCACTGGCCTACACCGGAGCCACAGCAACGCAGGATCCGAGCCGCGTCTGCAACCTACACCACAGCTCACAGCAACGCCGGATCCTTAACCCACTGAGCAAGGCCAGGGATCGAACCCGCAACCTCATGGTTCCTAGTCGGATTCGTTAACCACTGCGCCACAACGGGAACTCCGATATTAGAGATATTTTGAAGCATGATTATACTGGTGGTGATTACAGTGAAATTATCTTTGACTTGTTTGGTCATTGCTATTTTTTTAAGTATAATCTCTTCATTTATGCAGTCAAATTTCCTAGTGGCACAAACGGTTTAACTCATTTGTGTTACATGATGCTCAGACAGCTTCAAAGCTTGCATAAAGTTGTCCTGGAATTGAGCAAAAGTTCAGACCAGAGTCAGACTGTTGGTTTGATAACAGTTGAAATTAGGTTAGTTATGGTTGGATTTTGACTTCCTACTGTGTTTGTTTTGTTTTGTTTTCTTTGTTTTTTTTAGGGCTGTACCCTTGACATATAGAGGTTCCCAGGCTAGGGGCTGAATCAGAGCTGTAGCCTCTGGGCCTGTGCCACAGCCACAGCCACAGCCACAGCAACGTGGGATCCGAGTCGCGTCTGTGACCTACACCACAGCTCGCCAGACCCTTAACCCATTGAGCGAGCCCAGGGTTCGAACCTGCGTCCTCATGGATACTACTCAGATTGGTTTCCACTGAGCCACGAAGGGAACTCCCTACTGTATTGTTTTGTTACAGACTGAAAGCCTAGGGCATTCCAGGATCTTGATAATTATAACTGTTCCCATTAAGATGTTACATTTTTTTTCTATGTTACTTTATGTCACATGGAGGTAACTTGCTGGTAATGTCACATTTCAATTTGAGGCAGCCTTCTTCAGGGCTCCTTAGGTAACTACTTGAATCTGTTTTCTATAAATCATTCCAGTCAGTTAACAAGTGGAATCCACCTGCTGCGATTCTACCTACTATGTCTAGATAACTGTGACATTTGGACCAAGGAAAGAGGCACTTTTTCCTTACTCAGGACCAGTTGTACATAGGTGGATGTTTGGGGGAACGGTGGCCTGCCAAAATTAAATCTTAACTTTGCTTAAGAGAAAGAGACTAGTAGAGGACCAAAGAATAAAAAAGTGAACTCTGATGAACCAAGTCCGTGATTGGGGGTGGGGGTGGTTCTGCCTGCTTTACAAGATCAGGGTTATCTACAGAAAATAGCCTAACCAACCACCCTGATCCCCGCCTGGTTACGGAGAGAATTACAGGTACTGCTTGTCCCCCCCCCACCACTGCCCCCTTTCCGATTTAATTGGTCTGAGGTGAGGTCTGAGATTTTCCATTTCAAGCAAATTCCACGTCCATGCTTGGTTTTCTGGAAACTTCTAGGTAGGGATACATGTGAGGGATATAATAAAGTGATTTCTCTTGCTTCCACCTTTGCAATATATTTTACTTTTGTGTGTGTCTTTTTAGGGCCGCCCCCGAGGCATATAGAAGTTCCCAGGCTAGGGGTCGAATCTGAGCTGCAGCTGCCAGCCTACGCCACAGCCACGGCAATGTGGGATCCGAGCCATGTCCTCGACCTACACCACAGCTCACGGCAATGCAAGATCTTTAACCCACTGAGTGAAGTCAGGGATCAAACCCACAGTCCTCATGGGTGCTAGTCAAGTTCAGTAACTGCTGAGCCACAATGGGAATTCCCATTTTACTTGTGTTTTCATGTGTGGCTTTTAAAGAAGAAGTGAAACAGAGTAGTCTGATCTGTTCCGGTTTAAGCTGTTTCTTGCTTCTTTGATTCTTTCACAGAAGACTTAAGTTAGTGGAAAACAAGAAGCTACCTCTGTAGAGGACTGTCAAATGAGAGTGGTGGTCACACTTAACCTGCAGACAAGATAAATGATGATCTCAAAAGTTTAAATCTAGGTTGTTGCCTGAGTCTGTAGGCAGCCTTCCTGTGGTACCATCATGGATAATTTTATGGTCATACAGTCTAGTTCTGCTTCCTTTGTGTTTGTGTCGATGAATGTGATAGAATACGCTGCTGGTATATGGTGCTCCCATGTTACTGGTCGAACATGTCGATGATAAATCCTATGAGTGCCGGCTTTAGTTTCTTGTAATCCGACTTGTGGTTCTTTGTCTTGCAGGTATTTCATGCATGGGGTTTGTAAGGAAGGAGATAACTGTCGCTATTCGCATGACCTCTCTGACAGTCCGTACGGTGTAGTGTGCAAGTATTTTCAGCGAGGGTACTGTATTTACGGAGACCGCTGCAGGTAAGAATTGGTTTGTGCATCAGTTTATTCAGGGGTGGATGGAGACGCTGGGAGAAAAAAAAAAAAAAAAAAAAAACAGTAAAATATGTAATTCCGACAGCTTTGTAAATAATAGATATAAAACAGTACTTTGCTGAGTTCCCGTCGTGGGTCAGTGGTTGACGATTCTGACTAGGAGCCATGAGGTTGCGGGTTCGATCCCTGGCCTTGCTCAGTGGGTTAAGGATCTGGCGCTGCCATGAGCTGTGGTGTAGGTCACAGATCCCGTGTGGCTGTGGCTGTGGCTGTGGCTGTGGCTGTGGCTCTGGCTGTGGCTGTGGTATAGGCCGGCAGCTACGACTCCGATTAGACCCCTAGCCTGGGAACCTCCACATGCAGACCTAGAAAAGAAAAAAAAAAAAAATTAAAACAGTGCTGTGCAATGTGCTCCCTAGGAAAGTTAGTGCGTCAGCACATCTCTCCCTTGCAGGGAGCGTATTGCATTAAAAAATGAGTTTAGGAGTTGTGCGCCAGGGCTCAGGAGAAACGAATCTGACTAGTATCCCTGAGGATGCAGGTTCAGTCCCTGTTGCCGAGAGCTGTGGCGTAGGTCTCAGATCTGGTGTTCCTGTGGCTGTGGTGTAGGCCAGCAGTTGCAGCTCTTGATTTGACCCCTAACCTGGGAACTTCATATGCTGCAGTTGTGGTCCTAAAAAGCAAAAGGGAAAAAAAAATTTATAATACAGGGTTAAGTTTAATTAGTGCCTAAGGAGCAATTTCTGCAAACCTAAGGACAGGGTGTGGTGACATTATGTTTGTAAATGGTATTTCCTTCCAAGAATGAGGTGCATGTTTGACCAATTGGGACTAGTTTCAGTTATTCTCTGTTAGTATGAATTATGGTGAGAAAAGTGGAATCACGGGCATTTGGAGCAGTGTATTAGCGTACTAGTTAAGAGGGTTTGTCATTCCAGCTAAACTTTCCTAAACCACCTGAGCTCACAAGAAAAATTATAAGCTAAAATTTAGGGGAAATGCTCTATTTATTTATTTATTTATTTTTAAAATAATTTTATTAAAAAATTTTTTAATAACGTAATGAATTTTATTTCAATTATAGGTGTACAGAAATCGTCAAAAGTCAATTTGAAATGACTCACAGACTTTGGAAAATCTTGGTTTTTCAAATAAGACAATCTAGGGGGTGGGGGGATGTACTGTGGGTTTGGGACACAAAATCTATCAAATTGACTTGTGATGATTTTTTTGTACACCTATAATTGAAATAAAATTCATTAAATTATTTAAAAAAAAAGTCAATTTGATAGATTTTGTGTCCCAAACCCACAGTGCATCCCCCCACCCCTAGGGGAATGCTTTAGAAAGATCTCTAGTCTCTATCTGAGTATTGGAGAACCAAGAGCGATTAGTTATTAAGTAATCTTTATCTTCCCCTAACTAATACCTAGGGGTATTAGTTAGCTATTGATGTTAAACAAATTAGTGTGAAATCTAGCAGCTTAAAAACAGTAAACACTTATTATCTCATAGTTTCTGGGGGTCTGGCCTCTGGGAGTATCTTAGCTTGTAGTTCTAGTTCAGGAAGACTGTTTAAGCAATTACAGTCAAGGAGTTCCTGCCAAGACTCAGTGCTTGACGGACCTGACTGAGATCCATGAGGACGTGGGTTCGATCCCTGACCTCACTCAGTAGGTTAAGGATCCAGCGTTGCTGTGGCTATGGCTGTGGGCAACAGCTACAGCTCCAGTATGACCCCTACCTAGCCTGGGAACCTCCATATGCTGCAAGTGCGGGCCTAAAAAGCCAAAAAAGAAAATGATTGCAGTCAGGATTTTATCCAGGGCTACCGTTATCTGAAGTCTTGTTGGGGGCTGGACGATTTTTTTTGGCCACAGAAGTTCCAGAGCCAGGAGTCAAACCAGTGCCATAGCAGTGAAACTGCAGGTCTTTAACCCACTGAACCACCAGGGAACTCCTGGAGATCACCTTTTTTGTTGTTGTTCTTGGGCTAGGGGTTGAATTGGAGTTGCCAGTGCCAGCCTACACCACAGCAATACCAGATCCGAGCCTTGTCTGGGACCTACACGACAACCCACGGCAACGCCAGATCCTTTAACCCAGTGGGCAAAGCCAGGGGTCTAACCTGCATCCTCAGTAGTCGGGTTCTTAACCTGCTGGGCCACGACAGGAACCCCCCCAGGGATCGCTTTGTAACACGGCTCCTTCCCGCATCTGTGGAAGGGACTCTTTATTTCCTTGCCTTGGACCTTCCCCTAGGGATGCTTCAGTGTCCTTGCACTTGGCAGCTAGCTGTCCCCAGAGTACGTGATTCAAGAGACAGCAAGGATGAAGCCATAATGGCTTTTTATGACCTAGTCTCAGGTATCACACTGTCACTTCCACTGTATTCTGTTTATTACGAGCGAGTCACCAAGTCCAGCCCACAGTCTAGGGCAAATAAACTGGGCTATACCTTTTGAAGGGAGCAGAGTCAGAGAATCTTGGACATGTTTTAAACCATCACACTAGGTAAGATATTTAGCAACGTCATAGCCAATTTAAGCTTCCTATTAGCAGGAAAGAATTCTGTCAACTGTTAGTACAAAAGACTAAGAGGTTTTTGATGGGTGGGATGTTGATATTAGGTTACCACACATCTGTTTCACTAGAAAATCTGGAAAAGACTGTAGGAAGGAGCCCAGAAATGGAACCTCTGGTATCTGAGTTTAGTGGTCCAGTCATTTTGCCTTCTGCTAATTTTTTCGTTGCAATATTTCTAGAAAGGAAATGCCACTCCTCGTTTGGAGACTAGAAAAAACCCCAGATAGGTCTTTCTCTCTTTTTTTTCTCTCTTTTTTTTTTTCTTTCTCTTTTTTGCTGCACCTGAGGCATGTGGAAGTTCCCGGGCCCAGCTTTGGGCCCTGCGGTTGCCAGGTCTTGAACCTGCTGCACCACATGGGAGCTTCTCCGGGTCGGTCTTTTGTAGTCACAGCGTTAAAGGGAGCAAAAGGTGTTAGAAATTCATCCCCCGTGAATGAGCTATTCTTTGTAGTAGGATGGTCTCTGTAGATTTTTTTACTTTACTTTGTTTTTTTTTTCCCTTTTTAGGGCCACGCTCCCAGCATATGGAGGTTCCCAGGCTAGGGGTTGAATCGGAGCTGCAGCCACCGGCCTACGCCACAGCCACGCAGGATCTAAGCCACATCTGTGACACACCACAGCTCACAGCAACACTGGATCATTAACCCACTGAGCGAGGCCAGGAATTGAACCCACATCCTCATGGATACTAGTCAGGTTCATTACTGCTGAGCCATGACAGGAGCTCCGGTGCAGATTTTTTAGACCAAGTTAACTGTTAGGGGAGATGAGTTCCTTGACGAGGCAGTCAGTTGAGAGTCCCTGTAAACTAGAGGAAGAGAGGAATTGAATGTGAGAGTGGAGATAAGACAGGCTCAGAGGTGAACATACCATGTGACAGAATGCAGAGGGGGCTGTTAGCAGATAAGCCTCCCATTTCAGAAGAGGTACTCATCTGAGTGGACCCGAGAGGTGAAATGAGTGGGATATAAGGTTAAAAGAAGAAATCTGAGCTAAGGCCTAGGCTTCATGTGTCAGTCGGCTTAGTTTCCAGGTAGCTTGGCCGGCCCCAGTGGCAGTGCATGTTCTCCTGGGAGTAAGTTCAGAAGCCCATCTTGAGCCTAACCCTGTATTCAGAGTGGGCTTCCTTGTGGGAGACCGAGGTTGAAAGCCAGGGTGGGAGGGGGTACCGTGTTGTGGTGAGACTCTGGTATTTCAGGGGCTGTGAGTCTCCTAATGTGCCGACTTTTTTGTTTTTGTAGTAAGGTTATACAGCTCCCACTTGGGGGAAATGGTCCTGATTGGAGCTGACTTCAGAACTCTTAGGATAAAGTGAAAGGGGTAAGGGGGACCTGCTCCTAGCAGTGGGCCTGGAAGGACAGCTGGGTGGTAGTTACCCGGGGCAGGCTGATGGAAGCGCCTGAGTGTAGACGAGCTAAAAGAAGGACTCGGGCGGGGCTGCTTCCAAGACTGCTTGTTTTCTTGTGAACGTTGTGCTTGGGGACTGCTTTTCACTTCTTACCAGGCAGGGTAGGGATCCATTTATAGGGCTTGGCCACTGCCCAGGGCTTTCAAATAATTTAACTCCTCGTGCAGGAAATAGTGTCTGCTGAAAGATGATAGCCTAGTTCCGACAGTTCAGAGGCGCTGCTGCATAAGGGGCGCGGTTTCTCCTGTGAGCTGGGTTCCCTGTCGCTCAGGGCTGTTGCACATGCTGGAGACGATCTGCTGAATAAATGCCAACAGAGAGCCTAGTCATTGTTTCTGAACGCTCCATTTGTGAAAGGGGCAGTGTCGCCTTGGTTGGCAGCCATTGCTTTGGTATCTTGTTTCCTCTGGAGGGTTTCCTTTTTTTTTTTTGCCCTATAGACTTACTGAATCTCAAATTAAAATTTTTCAAGGCTGAAATCAAACCTTGGAATGATTGGGATGGGGAGTTTCAAACCAAACCAAAGCGTTTGTCTTTTGTGTAGAGGTCGAAGAAAAGTGTGGAAACTAAATGTATCAGGATTCTTTGTAAAATATAAAAGAAAAACTCAATATTAGGGGGTTCCCCGGTGGCTCAGTGAGTTAAGGGTCCCAGCATTGTCACTGCTCTGGCTCAGGTCACTGCTGTGGTGCCAGAGCTTAACATGTTGGGAGTGTGGCCCAAAACAAAGCCGAAAACCCCTCCTCAGTATTAGTCTCAGCGTTAACTCACCATTTAACACTTGGGGAAAAAGGATCAACTCTTCTGTGACAACACATTAGAGTTACTAACTGTAACAAAGTCGCTGTCATGGCCTGTGACTCCAGGGGATGTGAGAGTCCCTGCAGAGGCTGGCCGGCTCTCAGGACAGGCTGGCTCTCAGGACAGGGCCGGAGAATGAATAGGTTAGACTAGGCCAAACTATGAGGCCAAACTGTAGGGTCTCTTGTAGGACAAAAGCAGCCGCAGATAATAGCACACAAGCTAATAGATGTGGCTGTGTTCCAATGAAACTTTATTTGGGGACACAGATTTTAATTTTATTTATGAATGCTTTTATGCCAAAACCATTCCTAGCTACATGGCTGGCCAGTCCTTGCTGTGCCTCACTGAACCATTGCTGTTTTTAGTTTTCTACTTTCAAAATGGAAATCTCGCTTTTGCTTTGTTTTTGTCTGTCTTTCTTGCTTGATCACTTCTTTGTATTCTTTCCCGGTACTTAGAAATTTTTACCTCAGAAGCGCATTTCATACAGATCTATTTTTGTACTACTTACACATGTGAACTTTCTTGCTAATCTATGCTTTGAAACATTTTATTATACCTCGTTGATTCCTTTACCTTAAAACCAAAATGCATTCCTTTCAAAAAGTTTGTTGCAGAGTTCCTGTCATGGCACAGTGGAAATGAATCTGACTAGGGACCATGAGGTTGTAGGTTCGATCCCTGGCCTCACTCAGTGGGTTAAGGGTCTGGCGTTGCTGTGACTCTGGTATCGGCTGGCAGATGTGGCTCCAGTTTGACCCCTGGCCCGGGAACTTCCATATGCCATGGGTGCGGCCCTGAAAAGAAAAAAAAAAGTTCGTTGTGTTTTCAGTTTTATAGATGGTGATGAGCATCCTAGTCCTGTCCTTAAGTATGAATCATTTACCCTGAAGTCCTTGAAATGACTGTGGAGAAGGAGAAAGAAAGAATGTTGTATCTATTTCTTAGATGCTATGCTTCTTGCCTTTTAGTTTTTATTTAATTCTTCAAAACTTTACTAAAGCCCTGATGGCTTTCTATATTGGTGAAGCTGGCCTTTTTTTTGTTTGTTTGTTTTTAGGGCCCCACATGTGGCATGTGGAAGTTCCCAGGCTAGGGATGGAATCAGAGCTGCAGCTGCCAGCCTACACCACAGCCACAGCAGCACGGCATCTGAGCCGCATCTGCAACCTACACCACAGCTCACAGCAACACAGGATCCTTAACCCACTGAGCGAGGCCAGGAATCGAACCCTCAACTTCACAGTTCCGAGTTGGATTCGTCAACCAGTAAGCCAAGGCAGGAACTCCAGCCCAGTTATAAATGATTGCAAGGACTGGCAGATAACATACCATACTTTCTTATGCAAGTTTAATTTATTGTGTCTGAATGAATCTCAGCATAAAATGATCAAGGGATTGTGAAGATTTTCTCAAAGAGTTAAGTTGCTTTTTTCTCAAAGCAGCAAGTTGGTTTTCTCAAAGCAAATTTTCTTCTGTATTTTGAAGATATGGTTTAATCATAATTTTATAAATGAAAAGGAATCAGGAAATGCACAGGGTAAAAAATGTGAGGTGAATGAATATAGGAAAAGAACATACATTCTGAATATTTTGTGAGCACTGACTCTTTTAGTATTAAGAGCATTTAAATTTATATGTTGGTAAAAACATGTTCCACTTTTTGAGTGATTTTTATTTTTTCTGTTAGAGTTGATTTACAGCATTCTGTCAGGTTCTGCATGTTGCACGTTTTCACTTGTGGAGTTTGAGTGTCAGCCTTGTTTTGATTAATCAGTTGGTCAGTTTTGGCTGCCAGTCTCTTAACAGAGTTGCTTTAGAAAAGGTAGATTCAACTGTCTGAGTTTTCTAATTTAGAGTGGAATTTGAAGGGTAATAAATGGAGGGCTGGGCAAACTACAGCCTGTAGAGCAAACCTGACCAAAGGCTCTATTTGTAAAGTTTTATTGGAGCACAGTCATGCATAGTCATTTAGATAAGCAGCCTGTGGCTGCTTTTGAATTGCCCTTTTTTGGGGGGAGGGGGGTGACTGCACCCTCGACTTATGAAGGTTCTCGGACTAGGGGTTGAATCAGAGCTACAGCTGCTGGCCTACAACACAGCCACAGTAACTTGGGATCTGAGCCCCAGCTGTGACCTACACCACAGCTCACGGCAACGCTGGATCCTTTACCCACTGAGGAAGGCCAGGGATCGAACCTACATCCTCATGGATCCTGGTCAGGTTTGGTAACCCGCTGAGCCTCTAAGGGAACTCCTTTCTGAACTGCTTTTGAACAGCTGTAGCGCTGAGTAGTTGTGACTTTGACAATATGACCTGCAAAGCCGAAAATCCATATGTATTTGACTCTTTAAAGTGTATTGAGGAGTTCTTATAACCATTAGGTTGTGGGTTCAATCCCTGGCCTCACTCAGTGGGTTAAGGATCTAGGGTTGTTGTGAGCTGTGGTGTAGGTCGCAGATGCAGCTCGGATCTCTCGTTGCTGTGACTGTGGCTGTGGAGTAGGCTGGCAGCTGTAGCTCTGATTTGACCCCCAGCTTGGGACCCTCCATATATATGCCCCGGGTGCGGGCCTAAAAAGACAAAAGATAAAAAAAGAGTGTATTGACCCCTGATCTATGGCCTTGCTACTCAAACTGGTCCCTGGACCAGCAGTATTAGCATCATGGGGTCTGTTTAGATATGCAGAATTATGGGCTGCACTCCAGACTTAGAAATTAGCTGTCTGCCTTTTCCGTCTTGAACATAGTTCATATGTGCTGTAGTTTGACACATACATTCCATATAGAAGCTGCTGGTTAGGCAATGACTGCTGACTTTTTTATCTCACTTATTTTTAAGGTATGAGCATAGCAAGCCGCTGAAACAGGAAGAAACAGCTGCTCCAGATCCTACCGCAGAATCGCCCCTTGCTGCTTCCTCAAGTCTCTCAGCAGTAGTTGGACCAGCCGTTGAAATGAATATGGGTGAAGCAGAGTCAAGAAATTCAAACTTTGCAACTGTAGGAGCAGGTTCAGAAGACTGGGTGAACGCCATCGAGTTTGTTCCTGGGCAGCCCTACTGTGGCCGTAGTGAGTATTCTGAAGGATAAAAACCAGTTAGGGGGCTAGAGAGAGCAGGTCATGTGTTAACCAAGTTTTTATAACCTTCCTGCTTCCAGTCTGCGTATTTGGCCTAATCTTAAAATCTCTTAGATTTGTTTACCTAAGAGTTAACAGATGGAATAAGCAAAGCCTTTTTAATCCAATAGTAATGAGTTTAGAATATTTTGAAGAACTGAAGCCTCTCTTTTAAGGAGAGTTGCACAATAAATATATAAATTTTTTTAAAAGACAAGCCAAATCTGGGGTTCCCGTTGTGGCGCAGCAGAATCGAATCTGATTAAGAACCATGAAGTTGCAGGCCTCGGTCAGTGGGTTAAGGATCCTTCGTTGCCACGATCTGTGGTGTAGGTCGCAGGCTCAGCTCGGATCTGGTGTTGCTGTGGCTGTGGGATAGCCCGGCAGCTACAGCTCTGATTAGACCCCTAGCATGGGAACCTCCATATGCCGCGGGTGTAGCCCTAAAAAAAAAAGCCAAAAACAAAACAAAAGCCCAAGCCAAATCTTGGAAACATCAGCATTTCAAATTTTTTTTCGTATAATGATTTTTATTTTTTTCATTATAGCTGGTTTACAGTGTTCTGTCCATTTTCTACTGTGTACAGCATGGTGACCCAGTTACCCATACACTTATATATTCTTTTCTCACATTCTCATGCTCCATCGTTAAGTGACTAGATATAGTTCCCAGTGCTATACAGCATGCTGTCATTGTTTATCCATTCCAAAGGCAGTGATTTGCATCTGTTAACCCCCAAATTCCCAGTCCATCCCACTCCCTCCCCCTCCCCTCCCCCTCAGCAACCACAAGTCTGCTGTCCAAGTTCATGATTTTTTCTGTGGAAAGGTTCACTTGTGCCGTTTATTAGATTCCAGATAGGTGATATCGTATGGTATGTCTCTCTCTTTCTGACCTGCTTCACTTAGTATGAGAGTCTCTAGTTCCATCCGGGTTGCCACAAATGGCATTTTCTTCTTCTTCTTTTTTTGTCTTTTTGCCTTTTCTAGGGCCGCACCCGTGGCATGTGGAGGTTCCCCGGTTAGGGGTCTAATTGAAGCTGTAGCTGCCAGCCTACTCCACAGCCACAGCCACGCAGGATCCGAGCCACGTCTGCAACCTACACCACAGCTCATGGCAATGCCGATCCTTAACCCACTGAGCGAGGCCAGGGATTGAACCCGCAACCTCATGGTTCCTAGTTGAGTTCGTTTCTGCTGAGCCACGACAAGAACTCCTATAACATATTTTTAAAATCATAGTTGACTTACAGTGTTGTCAGTTTCTGCTGAACAGCAGAGTGACCCAGGTATATATAAATACGTGTTCTTTTTCTCATACTGTCTTCAGTCGTGTTCCATCGCAAGTGATTGGCTGCAGTTCCCCGGGCTGTACAGCAGAACCTCACTGCTTATCCACCACTAGCCCCAAACTCCCAGTTGGTCCCACTCCCTGCGCCTTGAAGAAACATCAGCATTTAGGCAAAGATTCTTCGGGAGGAGGGGGATTAGCTTCATAGACTCATTTTGTGAGCTTAGCTTTGCTTTGGAGTTAATTGAAGTTCATTTTTATGTATCCCCTTAGCTTCTCGGTTCCCTTATCATGCATGTATGACCTGCCTTACCATTTGGGACCTTTTCAGCTGCCCCTTCCTGCACTGAAGCACCCCGGCCGGGCTCGGGGATCAAGGAAGAGTCCGAGAAAGAGCAGAGCGCGGTGGAGACCAAGAAGCAGCTCTGCCCCTACGCCGCTGTCGGGGAGTGCCGCTACGGGGAGAACTGTGTGTACCTCCACGGAGACCCCTGTGACATGTGCGGGCTGCAGGTCCTCCATCCAGCAGACGCCGCCCAGAGGTCGCAGCACATCAAAGTAAGTCCTCTGTTAGGGCACGTGTGGCCTGTTCTTTCCCTTTCAGAGAAACGGTCGGTGAGCTGGATGGCGACTGGTGAGTAGGAACATTTCCTTCCTGGGCTTCTTGACTGGTTTATCGAGAAATGGTGTGTTTAGAACCTTGGGCTTATTTTCCCTTTAAAAAAAAAAATAAATAAATAACAGCTTTTCCTGAGATACACATTCCACACAATTTGCTCTTCTAAAGTGCTCATTTCATTGGTTTTTAATGTATTTACTGAGCTACCATTGCCACAATTTTCTCTAGTTTTAGGTCATTTTTGCTCCCTCCCTTTCTTCTTTCCTCCCTCCCCCTCCCTCTCCTTTCTTCCTTCCTTCCTTCCTTCCCTCCTTCCCTTCGTTTCCCTTCCCTTCCCTTCCTTCTTTTTTCCTTTCTCTCTCCCTTTCTATCTCTCTCTCTCTCTTTCTCTCTCTCTCTCTCTCTTTCTGCTTTTTAGGGCCACACCTGTGGCATATGGAGGTTCCCAGGCTAGGGGTCCAATCAGAGCTGCAGCAGCCGGCCTGCGCCACAGCCACAGCAACGCCAGATCCAAGCCACATCTATCTGTGGCCTACAGCACAGCTCATGGCAACACCGGATCCTTTACCCACTGAGTGAGGACAGGGATCCAACTCGAATTCTCATGGATATTACTTGGATTCATTTCTACTGTGCCACAGTGGGAACTTCGTCTAGTTTTAGGACATTTTCTATCCCCCCAAAATTCTCGTGCTCACTGGCCCTGTTACTCTCCATTCTGCCCTTCCTCCAGACAACTACTAATCTGCTTTCTGTCTCTATGGATTCACCTGTTCTGGACATTTCGTATGAATGGAATCATGTAAGTGGCCTTTTGTGACTGGCTAAAACAGCACGATGCGTTCAGGGTTCGTTCGTGTTCCAGTGTGTATCACTCCTTTATGGCTAATAATCCACGGTATGGTGATCCCACATTTTGTTTTCCCATTTGGGTTGTTTCACCTTTTGTCTGTTGTGAATAATGCCATGAACATTCATGTATAAATTTTTGGACCTGTATTTTATTTACCTTGGAATAGAGTTGCTAGAGCATGTGATAACACTATGCTTAATATTTTGAGCAGCTACGAAACTGTTTCCAAAGTGACTATTTTCATTCTCGGGAGCAGTGGATAGTTTCATAGTATAGTTTTAAGCCCATTTGCAGAATGAAGTTTTTGGTTGAGAAGACATTGTATTATAAGCCTTATATTTATTTTAGTACATTTTGCTTCTAGTAATTATCTCCGTTTATTTGTGGGAGTTCCCGTTGTGGCTCAGAGGTAACAAACTTGACTAGTGTCCATGGGAATGCAGGTTTGATCCCTGGCCTCACTTAACAGATTAAAGATGTGGCGTTGCCTTGAGCTGTGGTGTAGGTTGCAGATGTGGCTTGGATCCTGCTTTGCTGTGGCTGTGACTGTGGCGAAGGCCAGCAGTTGCAGCTCTGATTCAAGCCCTAGCCTGGCAATCTCTATACCTTGGGTGCGGCCCTGAAAAGAAAAAAGAAAATTTAATTTGGTTGTTGGGGGGTGAAAAACATCGTGTAAGAGTTTAAATCCTGCTGCCTTCACAGCTTATTGGCTTGTGAATTTAGGCAGGTTAAATCCTTAAGTCTTTCATGTATATGCTGGGGATAGTAGTGCCTACTTCATTCAGAGGATTGTTTTTCTAAAGTTTTAGGAAAAGATAAAAATATATACTAAAATAGGAAGTCCCCTTGTAGCGCAGTGGTTTAAGGATCCAGTGTTGTCCCATATGCAGCACAGGCTGCAATTAAATTAGGGCCTGGAAATTCCACGTCCTGCAGGTGGGGCCAGATATATAATGGGCCTAATTTATAACTCATTAAGGGCATGAAGGGCAAAGTGACGTGTGTGTGTGTGTGTGTGTGTGTGTGTGTATATATATATATATATATAGTGTGTGTGTGTATATAACTATTTTATTACATTTATGGGTGTACAGCAATCATCACAACCAAATTTTATAGCATTTCCATCCCAAACCCTTAGCGCACCCTCCCACCCCCCCAATGTGTCTCATTTGGAAATCATAGGTTTTTCAAAGTACGTATCTGTTCTGCAAAGGAGTTCATTGGGTCCTTTTTTTTTAGATTTTAGATTCCACATGTAAGTGGAATATTTTTTAACATATTTAACAATATAGTGTGGTTATGTGGGGCTATGGGTGACTTCTATTTTTATTTTATTTTATTTTTTGTGTTTCCTGTAATTGGCACGTTTCTTCCTTTTTTTGTCTTTTTGCCTTATCTAGAGCCGCACCTGCGGCACATGGAGGTTCCCAGGCTAGAGGTCTAACAGGAGCTGTAGCCGCCGGCCTTCGCCACAGCCACGGCAACGCCAGATCCTTAACCCACTGAGCAAGGCCAGGGAACTCCATGGCATGTTTTTTATAGAGGACTATACTGTTATGTCAGTTATACCTCATTTAAAAAAAAAGCATATGATGTCCACACAAAAACTTGTACATGCACGTTCACGGCAGTATTCATTCATAATAGCCCAAAGTAGAAACAGCCAAAATGTCCATTACCTGATGAGTGGATAAACACAGTGTGGTCTCTGCATACAATGTTAATTATTACTCGGCAGCAAAAAGGAACAAAATAGTCACATATTCTCCAACATGGACAACCTTGAAATGTGTTAAATGAGCAAAGCCGGTCACAGGGGGCCACATATGTTTATGAAATGTCCTGAATAAGCATATCCACAGATGCGTTGTTGCCGAGGACTAACGGTGTCAAGGGAGGAATGAGTGACGTTCCGGGTTGGGGTCTTCTCTTTGGGGTAATGAAAATATACTGATGTTGCTTATGGTGTCGGTTGTACAGCTCAGTGCATAATACCAAGACATCAGCACTTTGAATATATATGCATTATATGGTATATAAACTATATCTCAATAAAGCTGTTTTGTTTTGAATGTGAAGTTTATGTGACTGGCACGTAATTAATTGTCCTCTAGTAAGTAGTCCCAAAGTACTCACGTGTGGACAAAGCTGTTGTTTTTGTCTTTGTTTTTGTTTTTTGCCTTTTGTTGTTTTAGGGCCACACCCGCGGCATGTGGAGGTTCCCAGGCTAGGGGCGTAATTGGAGCTACAGCTGCCGGCCTTCGCCACAGCCACAGCAACACGGGATCCGAGCCGTGTCTGCGACCTACACCACAGCTCACGGCAATGCCGGATCCTTAACCCACTGAGCAAGGCCAGAGATCGAACCTGCAACCTCATGGTTCCTCGTCAGATTTGTTTCCACTGCACCACGATGGGAACTCCCAATACTGTTTTTTTTTTTTAAATGTCACAGCAGGAGCATTATCTTTTCAGTTGACTTGGATCCCCCGAGCACGGCTCCCGAGCTGTCAGGTTGAAGTCTGCCCTGCTTCCCTGGCCTGATGGGCACCTCTGTCTCCGTCTCTTGCAGTCCTGCATTGAGGCCCATGAGAAGGACATGGAGCTCTCGTTCGCTGTGCAGCGCAGCAAGGACATGGTGTGCGGCATCTGCATGGAGGTGGTCTACGAGAAGGCCAACCCCAGCGAGCGCCGCTTCGGGATCCTCTCCAACTGCAACCACACCTACTGTCTCAAGTGTATTCGCAAGTGGAGGAGTGCTAAGCAATTTGAGAGCAAGATCATAAAGTGAGACTCCTCCCCAATCTTCGTTTGTGCTTTCTATTTCGGGGAAGAATTTAGTATCTTGTGCCAACTTGCAACCAGATGGACCGCATTTAAATGCATGCATTTTACCTTGAAACTGGGGTCTTCTTCTAGTCGGGATTGATTCCTTCTTTGTATTTCAGCTAGCTTCTAGCGTAGTTGGTATATCTGCTTTTATTGGAATGAGGAAACCCTATGTATCAGTTAGACTCTTTACGTGCTTTTTCCGAGGAGATTGTGTTTGATGGATTAGCCCATGTAGGCTCAGAGAACAGACTTTATCTAGCTCTGAATGTACGTTTCCTAACATTTTCCATTTTCCACTTTCCTATTCCATCCATGAAGCTAGCCAATAATCCACCATCCTTAAAGATTGTTCTCATAACTGAACAAAAACCACGTAATCTAAACAGAGCGAAGTGACAAGAAATAAATTTATTTCAACGAAAGAAAAAGGAGTCTGTGTGAAATGTCTTCTTTTGTTTTTTTTTTTTAACCTAAGTTATTTTGTTGAAATGACCTGGCTAGCCATTGAGTTGAATTCGTAAAGGAGCTTGTCTTGCCACAAAAGTGTGACAGTGTATGGGGACCCTTTCGGGAGCTACCCAATTTGCCTTTCAGTTAAGTCTTTAAATCTGGAGGTGACACACCAGGGTGTGTCCTTGAAGGAGAGTGGGCCTGTGAAGGGGAATTTGCACTGCAGCCTGTTCATTGTTTCCCAGGTCCTGCCCCGAATGCCGGATCACATCTAACTTTGTCATTCCAAGTGAGTACTGGGTGGAGGAGAAAGAAGAGAAGCAGAAACTCATTCAGAAATACAAGGAGGCAATGAGGTATGAGCACTGCAGCCTTTTTCTCGAGCTAAGATCCCAACCTGCTTGGGCTCACTTGGAAAAGAACAGCGCTGCAATATACACTCCTACCTCCTTCCTGCCATTTCTTTTCGCAAGCACAGTTTATTCTGTCACCCCCCTATGCCACTCCCCCGTCACATATCTTGCTGTAACAACGGTCCTTGGGGTGCGAGCTAGGGCACGGTTTTAGAATGGAGTCTGTTCTGCTGCTGATAGCCGAAGCTCCGGGTTCTGGGCTTCTGCCTTCTTCTGAGTCCGCGTGTTAGCTGTCCTGTATTCTCGCGTGGGGGCTGTCTTGAAAAATGTTCTCTCTGCCGGATCTTGCGGTACCAGAGCTGTTAAGGCAGCTCGACTTGTACAGTATGTCTCAAGCCAATGTTTCATGCCGTAGCACACACGTGATTTAAGAACACACCTCGGGGGGGGGGGCTGCAAACAGCCATGCCAGTTCTCTGTCCCTTACCCTTTTTAAAGAACCCCACCCCCCACCCCCCACCCCCGGATGCTAGTCACATTGGGGCCTGAAATCCACCGTGAATAAGGGTTGCGATATTTTCCTTTCCAGCAACAAGGCGTGCAGGTATTTTGATGAAGGACGTGGGAGCTGCCCATTTGGAGGCAACTGTTTTTACAAGCATGCGTACCCTGATGGCCGTATAGAGGAGCCACAGAGACAGAAAGTGGGAACCTCAAGCCGATACCGGGTAACTCTCACTGTTTTTTTCAAGGAGGGGAACATGCCCGCGCTGCCCGTGGAGGCCCACACAGATTGGGGTAGGGGACCGAGAAGATTGAACGCACCAGGCCCGGGCGCGAGACCAGGGTAGTAAACGGAGCCAAGCCAGCGCGCGGCGACCCGGGAGGGCAGCTAGGAGGCCGAGAGCGCCGGGCTAAGCTCCCGGCACCGGCACCGAGACCGCAGGGGGAGGAGGTGGTAAAGTCGAGCCTAAATACGAAGTCGGGTTCGTCGTGCCCTCTGGTGCGCTGGACGTTGTTTGGCCTTAGAAACCGCAGGATTAGAAGAAGCGCCGCCGGGCGGTGCCACCCCTATCACGGCCTTGTTTCTTACAGGCCCAACGAAGGAACCACTTCTGGGAGCTCATTGAGGAAAGAGAGACCGGCAACCCCTTTGACCACGACGAGGAAGAGGTGGTGACCTTTGAGCTGGGCGAGATGTTGCTTATGCTTTTGGCCGCAGGTGGGGACGACGACCTGACGGACTCTGAAGACGAGTGGGACTTGTTTCACGACGAGCTGGAAGATTTTTATGACTTGGATCTATAGCAGCGTTGGCGCGGCACGCGGACAGCTGGCCTGCCGAGCCCCAGCCGCTGTCGCCCGCGGCGGGGTGGCAGTGCCCGGGGTTCTCTCCTAGGCAGGCCTCTCAACTCCAGGTGCTGTCGTGATAACTTTTACCCAGGGCCTGTCTTCTCGACCCCCTCAACCTTTTCCCCAAGGAGTGTGTTTTTCTCTGTTTAAAAGAGTTAAAAAATAAATCTGAAAGTTAGATTTTTTTTTTTTTTTTTTTTTTGGTAACGTGCATTGAACTGTCAGACAGGTAGCATAGGTTTGTTGCGTCATCTGTTTTCAACCCAGGTCCACACAGTTCTAGGCTAGCGTTTCTGGATTAACACACTCGTTTGGACGAGCCCAGGTTCCAAGGGAATAGCACTGGCCCTGCTCTGGGGCCCAAGAGTAGGGGTGACGGGTGAAGGATCCGAACTGTGGCAAGTAGCCTTCTGCTCTAGACTTAGGAGGTTTCTGGTGAAACCTGTACATCTGTGTTTTCCCTGCCCTGTGACTTTCCCCACCCTGCGTACCTTGTTGTGTGGTTTTGGTCTCCGGTTTAATTGCACACAGCTAATACTACTGTTGGGTCGCCAGAACCAGGTGTGAATGTGTTGAGATTTTTTTTTTTGTTGTTTTTACTCTGTTTAGCATGCTAGGGAGATGGTAGAAGAACAGACGTCAAAGCACAGCGGCCTAAGTCCACGCCAAGTGGGAGGTTCACTCCCAAGGGCTGATATGGTGCGTGTACTTGTCTCAAGCTCCTCATCCCTGCCTAGTTGCAGTGTTTGTATAGCTTTAGTGATAAGAGCCGGTGTCGTGGTTTCAGCCTCCTGTGGCAGTCGGACAAAGCAGTGCAGGGGTAGCTGTTGACAGAGCAGCGGTGGCTCTGTCGGCTGTTTAAGTAGAGAGTGGGCCTGGCCACAGGCGGCGGCGCCATCTGGCCAGCCCGCGTGCCGTCCCATGTACCAGCGCCAGCTGGGTCTCGATACGCTGTCGAATTTCGTGTGTTAACGATCCCCTCGGCCTTCCCAGGGCAGGCACTTTTTGACAAACCTCTGTCCTCATTTGACAGGTTTTGCTTATGGTTTTTTTTTAATGTTTGTTTTCGTGGGTATTTGCCTCATCCCATCCCTGAGCTTTGCAGCGAGACGGCTGTGATTCGAGTCACAAATACGACCTAAGGCCTTTCCCCGTAGTGGAGTGATGGGTGTGTAATAAGAAGCCACCCTCTTCCACTGCAAGGGGAGGGGGTGGTCACCTACGAGACAGGCTCGGTAGAATCCCTTGGGCAGCAATCTCAGCTTTGCGTTTTCCTGACAGTCACTTGGAGACGCTCCCGCTCTGTCCGTCTATCGCTTTGATCCCCTAGATCCCACCCATTCCTTCACTTAAGAAAAAACAAGTAATTGTTTCAGAGGTCTCTGTATTTTGCAGGTGCCCTTTTGTAAGACGCACTTTTCCCAAATAAAACAATTAAAAAAACCCATAAGTTGGTTTTCTGTTTTGTGTAACGAGCTGCTTTGAAATGTGCAGACGTCAGAGGTTTCATTGCCTCTCGGGTCATCAGTTGAATTAGTCATCTTTCTGTGGCGGTAAGTTGGCACCTCGCCTAAGACATCCAGCCTGCTTGAGAGATGAAGAGGGAAAGCTTACCAGCTGGGGTCATCATTATTTCATATTTTAGAAATTGCAAGACTAATAACGCTTAGGCCTTCTTTATTGGCCAAAGGCATGGCCACTCTCTACTGCCATGTACTTGTAGTTGAACCTGTTTTATACCCAAAAATAATAGGTAATGATGTGTGTGTGTGTGTGTCTGTCTGTGTGTTTTGGGTTTGGTTTTTATCTTTTTAGGGCCGCAGCATATGGAAGTTCCCAGACTAGCGGTCAGATTGGACCTGCCGCTGCTGGCCTACACCACAGCCACAGCAACACAGGATCCGCCGGATCCTTAACCCAATAAGGGAGGCCAGGGAACGAATCTGCATCCTCATGGATACTAGTCGGGTTCTTAACCCTGTGAGCCACAACAGGAACTCCCAAGAAGTAATAGTTTTATTTTTTAAGATTTTGTTTTTCTATTGTAGTTGCTTTACAATGATCTGTCAATTTCTACTGTACAGCAAAGTGACCCAGTTATACATATATATATATATATTATATATGCATTCTTTTTCTCACCTGATCCTCCATGTTCCGTCACAAGTGACTCTGTACAGTTCCCTGTGCTGTATGTATAGCAAAACCTCACTGGAGTTTCCTTTGTGGCACAGCAGAAACCATCTGACTGGGAACCATGAGGTTGGTTGCAGATTGAATCCCTGGCCTCACTCTGTGTTAAGGATCTGGCATCAGCGTGAGCTGTGGTGTAGGTTGGATCTGGCGTGGCTGTGGCTGTGGTGGAGGCTGGCAGCTATAGCTCCGATTCAACCCCTAGCCTGGGAACCTCCATATGTCTCAGGTGTGGCCCTAAAAAGCAAAGAAAAACAAAAAAAGACCTCATTGCTTATCCAGTAGTTTCACATCTACTTTCCAAACCCCCAGTCTGTCCCCTCCACTCCCCCCCTCCCCCGCAACCACAAGTCTGAGTTTGTTTATTTTCTGTAGATAGGTTCGTTTGTGCTGTACATTAGATGCCAGATATAAGTGCTCTCATATTGTATCGAATGGTATTTGTCTTTCTGACTTTGAAGGAATGGTTTTAATAACTGTACTTAGAATTGAAAAAATTGAAAATGTTTGTGTCCCTAGGAATTACGGGTATTGTGCCTTCAGTCGTCGTAGCTGAGGGTCTGTTTCGGTGAACTCCTTCCAGGCGATCTCGAGCTGAAGCTGCTCCCTCCCGGAAATGCCGAGGCTCACCTTCATGCTGGGGACCGTACACACTCCCAGAAGGTTGCTAGAGAGCTTAAGACGCGAGGTAGAAGTGTCGGGGGGTCCGGGCGTGGGGGCACTTACCCTCTGCCTTTTGGTGGGAGAGGCCCATCAGCAGTGCCCCGTTGGTGCGTCCGAGTCCGTGGTGGAGGTGACGGCTGGAGTTGAAGGCAGCGGGTCGTAGGAGCAGCTCTCTTGTATCTCAAAGGACAGTGGGAGCTTATGTGTCAGCCAGTCTTGCACGTGTGTGTCATTGCCCCGTCGCTGGCTGCACCAGACGGGGCTCTTCCAGGGCGCTTGCCGGTGGGGGACCACCGATGACAGTCCTTTCTCGTGTCTACTTGTCATTGGCACAAAACAACG
Organism: Catagonus wagneri; assembly: GCA_004024745.2. Taxonomy (NCBI): domain Eukaryota; kingdom Metazoa; phylum Chordata; class Mammalia; order Artiodactyla; family Tayassuidae; genus Catagonus; species Catagonus wagneri. The sequence continues at coordinate 4,636,725 of PVHT020000237.1, read as the reverse complement.
TCCTCAGCCTCTTTCCTGCCACCACACGCGATAAGGGATGTTTTCATCCGTGATGAACTCCAGTGGACATACACAGCTTCTTATTTTTTTAAAAGGTTGGGGGGAAAGTGAAGCAAATACCACCGAAGATTTTGGGGGGGGGACATATGACATTGGGGGAAGTATTTGTGGCGGTCGTTATTAGTGCTCTTCAAATTTCCAAGTCTCTCCTCCGAGTGTGCAGTTGATGCAAAGCGCATCTGACTTTCACGGGCTGATGAAGTGTGAGCAGGTGTCATGTGTTTTAAGTCTGAAGAGCCAGTGCGTGGTTTTCCTCACTTCCCACCCTTTTTTATGGCCATTGATGATGTCTCAGAAGGTGGATGTGCCACTGGTCCGGGTCACAGTGTAAGCAGGGAGGTGGGGTGGGGCGCTCAGCTGACTTCTGAGCGACATAGAACGCCAGCTTCCGCGGTGAACCCAAGAGTGTGGTTTCGGGCTGTAGTTTGTTAAATATGTCAGAAGCACTTGAGGCTCTTGGTTTTGGGTTTTTTTGTTTTGTTTTGTTTCTTTGCTTTTTAGGTCTGTACCCACGGCATATGGTAGTTCCCAGGCTAGTAGAATTGGAGCCACAGCTGCTGGCCTACGCCACAGCCACAGCAATCAGGGATCTGAGCAGCATCTGTGACCTACATCACAGCTCACGGCAACACCAGATCCCTAACTTACTGAGCGAGGCCAGGGATCGAACCCACGTCCTCATGGATACGCGTGGGATTTGTTTCCGCTGTGCACGGACGGGAACTCCCTAAATTGTTTTAAACCAGGTAGCTAGATGAGAAGTTGTTTCTGAGGGTTGCATAAGCTTGCACAGGAGAGGCATTTTACCTCTAAGTGGGAAAATAATCTTTAAAAATTTAGTAAATCCTTTGTAAGCTGAAGTGATTAATATGCCACTCTCCTGCAGTGGTCATGTTTTGTTACTTTTCACAGTGTCCAGGACTTATTTCACGAACATTTAAACAGGCTTACATCTCAGGAGAAGTGCTCTGTAGTAAATCGTTGATAAGCCAGTGCTTTTTTCTTTTAACTGAATAATAGAAAGAGATTCATACCTGACAAGAGAAAATACCTAAGGTCTAACTTCCCCAGGACCAACCAGGCCTTAATGCAGCTCCCTTGTCAGTGCATTTAGTAGAGATACACCCTGTGGTGCTTGAACAAATAAGTGCTTTTAGGTTCAAGTGATGCGCTTTTGCTTCCTTTTAATCAGAAACTTGTTCCACTCAGTAAATACTTAGAGACTGACTTCTGGAAGGCTTGTACCTATTGTCTCTGACAACGGTGATCATAGTCTAAAATGTAAAATTGTGAATTTGTAGGAAAAAATGATTGGTTTAAAGAAAGACTGATGATATATTTGCCCTTTTGAAAAGGGCTTATGCTGTTTTTACTTATTAGCTCACTTTCTTCCCTGCCATTGCCTTCGGTGTTAAAATTGTGATAACGGGAGTTCCCGTCGTGGCTCAGTGGTTAACAGATCCGACTAAGAACCATGAGGTTGCAGGTTTGATCCCTGACCTTGCTCAGTGGGTTAACGATCTGGCGTTGCCATGAGCTGTGGTGTAGGTCACAGATGCCACTCGGATCCTGTGTTGCTGTGGCTGCAGCATAGGACGGCGGCTACAGCTCCTGTTAGACCCCTAGCCTGGGAACCTTCACCTTCTGCGGGTACAACCCTAAAATGACAAAAGCCAAAAAAAAAATGTTCTGGAGTTCCCGCTGTGGGTCAGTGGTAATGAACCCAGTAGTATACACGAGGATGCAGGCTCAATCCCTGGCCTCGCCCAGGGGGTTGGGGACCTGGCGCTGCCTTGAGCTGTGGTATAGGTTGAAGCTGCGGCTCAGATCATGCATTGCTTTGGTTGTGATGTAAGCCGGCAGCTCCACTTTGACCCCTAGTCTGGGGAACTTCCAAAGAAACCAAAAGAAGAAAAAAGAAAGTTTCACTGTTTTTGTATAGTACGTAATGGTTAAAATTAAAAAGAAATATTTATAGCTGATAAATTATTAAAGATTGTATCATAAAGTTTATTTAAAATGGTTATTTTCTCCTTAGGCCTTTTTGAGCTCATTTAAAAGCACTTTGTAACAGGTTTAGTGACAGATAATTCACATAGCACACAATTCACACATTTCAAGTACACAGTTCAATGGGTTTTGGTGTAATACATTTTTTTTTTTTTTTTTTTTTTTTGCTTTTGGCCATGCACAGGGCTTGCAGAAGTTCCCAGGCCAGGGATCAAACCTGAGCCACATCAGTGACAATGCCAAATCCTTAACTGCTAGGCCACCAGGGGACTCTATGCATTATTAATTTTTTAAATTGTGGTAAAATATATATAACAAAGTTTGCCATCTTAAACATTTTGTTTTTCTTTTTATGGCCGCACCCACGGAGTATAGAAATTCCCAGGCTAGGGGTCAGATCGGAACCACAGCTGCCGGCCTACACCGCAGTCACAGCCACATGGGATCCCAGCCACATCTGTGACCTGCACTGCAGCTCACGGCAACAAGCTGGATCCTTAACCCACTGAGCAAGGCCAGGGATCGAACCTGCGTCCACATGCATCTTAGTCGGGTTCGTTAACTGCTGAGCCACGAAGGCTGCTCCCTCTCAACCAGTTCTAAGTGTGCAGTCCAGTCAGCGGCGTTCTCCTGACACTACTGTGCACCTGTCACCGGAATGCGATGTTTTGTCTACGTTGAGATAATACTGATTATTTCCCACTAAAATAATGTTCTCTAAGTTCTTTTTATTTATGTTAAAATAATACTGAACTTAAATTACCCTTGTTTTGGCTTGGAAATAATGCTGACTGGCAACTGCCACACACACAACAAGGTCTTATATGCAGAATGTCTATATTCTTGCTTGTGAAAAAAATAACTGGTTTGGTGTTTCTAACAAATGTCATGAACTTTTTTTTTTTGTCTTTTTGCCTTATCGAGGGCCGCACCCACGGCATATGGAGGTTCCCAGGCTAGGGGTCTAACAGGAGCTGTAGCCGCCGGCCTTCGCCACAGCCATAGCCACGCGGGATCCGAGCCGTGTCTGCAGCCTACACCACAGCTCACGGCAACGCCGGATCCTTAACCCACTAGGCAAGGCCAGGGATCGAACCCGCAACCTCACGGTTCTTAGTCGGATTCATTAACCACTGAGCCACGAAGGGAACTTCCGTGAACTTTATTTTTGTAATTGAAATTTCATTTCTAAATGAGAGGAGAAGGTTTCAGCCTGCAATTTGCCAACAACTTTCTAAAAATTAGTGTGTGGATAATTTTTGTTCCCCCAAAATGAAAAACTAATTGAATATAATCATTACAGTCTCTTAAGTGTTGGTCTTTCAAGTTCTAGAGACATCTTGATATACTATGTAAAGTAAGTATATGAGGAGTTCTGTCGTGGCTCAGTGGTTAACGAATCCGACAAGGAACCATGAGGTTGCGAGTTCGATCCCTGGCCTCGCTCAGTGGGTTAAGGACCCAGCGTTGCCGTGAGCTGGGGTGTAGGTCACAGATGCGGCTCGGATCCCGTGTTGCTGTGGCTGTGGCGTAGGCCAGCGGCTGTAATCTGATTAGACCTCTAGCCTGGGAACCTCCACATGCTGTGGGTGTGGCCCTTAAATGACAAAAGACAAAAAAAAAAGTACATGAAAGCCAATTATATCAGTATAAGCAGCTTCTATTCAAGTGAAGAGTAATCTTGGGATGATTTTGCATATTTATCACCCAGTTGATGCTTCTTATTAACTTGTACTTTATTTATTTGGGTCTTTTTGCCTTTTCTAGGGCCACATTCGCAGCATATGGAGGTTCCCAGACTAGGGGTCTAATAAGAGCTGTAGCCGCCGGCCTACACCACAGACATAGCAATGCAGGATCCAAGCTGCGTCTGCGACCTACACCACAGCTCACAGCAACGCCGGATCCTCAAGCCACTGAGCAAGGCCAGGGATTGAACCTGCAACCTCATGGTTTCTAGCCAGATTCTTTTCCACTGTGCTACGATGGGAACTCTTTTTTTTTTTTTTTTAATTTATGTATTATTGCAGTATATTTGATTTACCATGTTGTTTCTGATGTACAGCAAAGTCATACAGTTATATATGTATATTTTTCCATTTTCTTTTCCATTATTGCTTATTATAGAATGTTGAATGTACTTCCCTGTGCTCTATGGCAGGACATTTGTTGTTTATCCATCAATAGTATTCACCTGCCAGTCCCAAACTCCAAATCCATACCTTCCCTAACACCCTCCCCTTGGTAACCACAGGTCTTTCTCTATGTCTGTAAATCTGTTTTTGTTTCCTTTTTTTTTTAAGTGAGAATTGCTACAATTTTTAATATTTATTTTTTAATTTATTTTGCTTTTTAGAGCCACACCCACGGCGTGTGGAAGTTCCCAGGCTAGGGGTCAAATCAGAGCTACAGCTGCTGGCCTCCACCACAGCCACAGCAACGCAGGATCAGACCTACACCAGATCCTGAACGCCGGATCCTCAACCCACTGAGCGAGGCCAGGGATCGATCCTGCAACCCCATGGTTCCTAGTCGGATTCGTTTCCTCTGCACCACCACGGGAACTCTGTTTTTGTTTCCTAGTTAAGTTCATTTGTGTCCTGTTTTAGCTTCCACGTGTAAGTGATATCATATGGTATTTATCTTTCTCTTCCTGACTCACTTCATTTAATACGATAATCTCTGGGTTCATCCATGTTGCTGCAAATGGCATAATTTCATTCTTTAATGATTAATATTCCAGTGTGTGTGTGTGTGTGTGTGTGTGTGTGTGTGTTACATCTTCTTTATCCACTCATCTGTTGGTGGACATTTAGGTTGCCTCCACGTCTTGGCTATTGTGAATAGTGCTGCCCTTCAGCTTCTTTTCTGGAGAGAGCTGTACAACTTTACTTTGAAGGATATTGAAATGCATGTATGAGAGTTTATTAGGAGTGGGCTCTGGGGAGTTCCCATGTGGCTCAGTGGTAGCAAACCCACTAGGATCCATGAGGATGCGGGTTCAATTCCTGGCCTCACTCAGTGGGTTAAAGGATCCGGTGTTGCTGTGAGCTGTGGTGTAGATCACAGATGCGTCTCAGATCCGGCACTGCTGTGACTGTGGTGTAGGCTGGCAGTGTAGCTCTGATTCAACCCCTAGCCTGGGAACCTCCATATGCCATGGGTACGGACCTAAAAAGACCAAAAAAAAAAAAAAAAAAAAAGTGGAACCAGATTGTTTGGGTTTGAATCCTGACTCTGCCACTTTCAACCTGTGTAACCTTAATCTCTCTGTGTCTCATCTTATTTTACTTTATTATTATTTTTGCTTTCTAGGGCCGTGCTCGCGGCATATGGATGTTCCCAGGCTAAGGGTCATAGGGTTGAATCGGAGCTACAGCTGCCGACCTACACCACAGGTCACAGCAACACCGGATCCTTAACCCACTGAGTGAGGCCAGGGATTGAACCCGCAACCTCATCGTTCCTAGTCAGGTTCGTTTCCGCTGCGCCACAATGGGAACTCCATCTCCATGTCTCATCTCATTTTAGAAATAGGGATTCCTGCAGTTCCCGTTGTGGCTCAGCAGAAACGAATCTGACTAGCATCCATGAGGATGCACGTTCAATCCCTGGCCTCACTCGGTGGGTTAAGGATCCGGCATTGCCGTGATAGGTTGCAGATGCTTCTCAGAGGTGGCGTTGCTGTGGCTGTGGTGTAGCCCAGCAGCTACAGCTCCAGTTTGACCCCTAGCCTGGGAAGCTCCATATGCCATGGGTCTAGCCCTAAAAAGACCAAATTAAAAAAAAAAAAAGCTGGAATTACAAGTAGTACCTACTTGAAGAGAGAGGTAGCAGGATGCATTGAGTTAGCGTAAATAAAATGCTTGGTACAGGGCCAGGGATGTAGCAACTGCTAAATGTATTTGCTATTCGTATTACCGCAGTAGTAATATTATCATTACTACTAATAGACCTCTTCAGTAATAAAGTGAGGAAGAGATTCAGGAATAATCTATGAACAATGATATATTACCTGAAAGATTTTCTCATACGTGAAAACGTACTTAACACTGGCAGACAAGATAGAGACATTTATAACCCAAAATGTCCCTTTTGGAACTCAATTTCACATTACTCATATTGTTTCTTCTCTCTCTCTTTTTTTTTTTTTTTTTCTTTTCAGGCCTGCACCTGCAGCATATGGAGGTTCCCAGCCTAGGGGTCCAGTAGGAGCTACAGCCGCCGGCCTACACCACAGCCACAGAAATGTGGGATCCGAGCTGCGTCTGCGACCTACAGCACTGCTCATAGCAACGCCGGATCCTTAACCCGCTGAGCGGGGCCAGGGATCGAACCTGCATCCTTATGGATCCTAGTCGGGTTCATTAACCGCTGAGCCACGAAGGGAACTCCCTGTTTCATACTGTTAACAGGTATATATTTGGGGGACGTGAGAAAAGTGCCATCACTGGGTTAACACAGAGTTCCTGCACCATAGCTCTAAAGCAGAGCCTGCCTGGGTGAGCTCCACCGTGCGGGTTCGAACCTGTGCTGGGTTTTAGAAAAGCCTGGGCTTCTTTTCAAAGCAGTCCTGTGTGTCCGGTCCAGAGAAGCTCGGCTTTCCTGTGGGCTCCAGTGAATGCGTCCCAGCACCGTCCTTTCGCCAGAAGCCCACCCTGGTTAGTTACAGGTGCTGGCGTTCAGGGGACCTTGTTCTCACAGGTGTAGCCTGTTGACAGGAATATTTTCATTCCAGATAACCCCGGAGTGCATCATCCTGGAAGCTGACGAGGTTTTCGAGTACTGTTCTGAGACCAGTGAACAAGGTAACTGAGGCAAGGCGGTGTGAACCGGGAACCTTAGACCCTGCTCGTGTCCTTCTCTGCTCACTCTCCTCTGATCTACTCGGTCCCCCCCCCCCTTTTTTTTGGCCTTTTAGGGCCTCCCCTGCAGCATATGGTTCCCAGGCTAGAGGTCTCAACTGGAGTGGCATCTGCCGGCTTAGGCCACAGCCACAGCCACGCCAGATCTGAGCTGCCTTTGCTACCTGCACCACAGCTCATGGCAACTCCTGATCCTTAACCCACTGAACGAGGCCAGGGATCAAACCCACATCCTCATGGACACTAGTTGGGTTCGTATCCCACAGAGCCATAATGGGAACTCTGTGTAACCCTTTCTTTTTTAAATTTAATTTAATTTACTTTTTTTTGCTTTTTAGGGCCTTATCTGCAGCATATGGAGGTTCCCAGGCTAGGGGTCTAATCAGAGCTACAGCTGCCGGCCACAGCCACAGCCCGAGTAACGCAGGATCCAAGCCGCGTCTGTGACCTACACCATAGCTCATGGCCGTGCCAGATCGTTAACCCACTGAGCGCGGCCAGGGATTGAGCCCGAAGTCTCATAGTTCTTAGATGCCTTCCGCTGCGCCACAACAGGAACTCCTATAATCCTTTCTTTAGAACAAGAAAATGCCTGGGAGTACCTGTTGTGGCACAGCAGAAATGAATCTGACTAGTATCCATAAAGATGTGGGTTCGATCCCTGGCGTCACTCAGTGAATTAAGGGTCTGGTGTAACCATAAGCGGTGGTGTAGTTCGCTGATGTGGCTCGGATCTGGTGTGGCTGTGGCCGTGGCTGTGGTATAGGCTGGCAGCTGTAACTCCGATTCGACCCCTAGCCTGGGAACTTCCATATGCCTGTGGAAAAGGTTAATTTGCTTTGATACATTTATTATTTCTGGCTTATGACTGTTTCTGAAAGGATGGCTGTTCATTTGAACTACATCCACATGTGGAGACATAAATTAAAATGTAATTAATTCTCTGTGCTCTCACTCCTGTCCTCACGAACCACTGTTCTCGAGGTTTAGCGTGGTGAGAATCACCCGGCAAGCTTGGTGAACTGTGGATTTCTGAGAAGATTCTTTTTTTTTTGTCTTTTTGCCTTTATACAGAGCCGCCCCTGCGGCATATGGAGGTTCCCAGGCTAGGGGTCTAACAGGAGCTGTAGCCGCCGGCCTTCGCCACAGCCACAGCAACGCGGGATCCGAGCCGCGTCTGCAACCTACACCACAGCTCACGGCAACGCCGGATCCTTAACCCACTGAGCAAGGCCAGGGATCGAACGCACAACCTCATGGTTCCTAGTCGGATTTGTTAACCACTGAGCCACGAAGGGAACTCCTCTGAGAAGATTCTGATTCATTCAGTCGGCCATGGGCGACAGGAATCTATGACAAGCATTCTCTGGCCACTTTCATAGGCGTGGTTGGGGAACCTCCACTTTGAGAAGCACGGCTCTGTTGTACATCCAGTGGCTCTGTGGTGACAGCCACATATATAATTTAAACGTTTTTTTTTTTTTTTTTGTATTTTTAGAGCCGCACCCACGGCGTATGGGGGGTCCCATCGGACCCATAGCCGCCAGCCTGTGCCGCAGCCACAGCAACACCAGATCCGAGCCACATGTGCAACCTACATCACAGCTCACGGCAACGCCGGATCCTTAACCCCCTGAGCGAGGCCAGGAAATGAACCTGCGTCCTCATGGATGCCAGACAGATTTGTTTCCGCTGAGCCACAATGGGAACTCCTAAATTTAAAATTTCGGAGTTGCCACTTTTAAAAAAGTAGAGGGAAATAGTTGAAATGCTAATATTTTAAAAATTTTAACCTCAAATAGCATTTTAACATTTAATCACTCAGTTCCCTGGTGGCCTAGTGGGCTGAGGATATGGCATTGTCACTGCCGTTGCATGGGTTTGATCCCCAGCTCAGGAACTTCCACATACCCCGGTGCCTCTCCCCGAAAAACCCAACAACATATAATCACTGTAAAAATCATTAGGGGATCTATCTTGTGGCTCAGTGGGTTAAGGATCTGGCATTGTCACTGCAGTGGTGTGGGTTTGATCCCTGGCTCCTAGAACTTCCGCGTGCCGTGGGTGTAGCCAAAAAAAGAATTACTAGAAAGATTTGTTTGGGTACTAAATCTTCAAAGCTTTGGTATGTATCTTCCACTTAGAACTCACCTCAAATTCCAATTAGTCACGTTTTAAGTACTCAGGAGTCCCAGGTGGCTAGTGGCTATTTGTTTTGTGCCTATTGAGAGTGGTGCTAAGGCTAGAAAATGCCTGAGGCCTCTCACCTAGGTGAGTCTCCACAGAGCTGAGGTGCCTGGGCCAAGCCCCTGTAGTTTTTTAATTTTTTTGTTTTGTCTTGTTGGCCACACATGCTGGCATGTGAAATTTCTGGGGCCAGGGATTCAACCTGTGCTATTAGCAGCCACCCCAGCTCCTGCATTCACAGCGCGGGAACCCTTAAGCCGCTGTGTCTCAAGAGAACTCCCAGCCTCTGTAGGTCCTATTAGGATTGCAAGACCCTCAGCAACCGTCAGGGATCTTGGAAAAAAAGCGAAGTTTATTACTCACAGGTTCCAGACAGAACACGGCAGGCGGTGGCCACAAAGCCAGGTCAGTATGGCTTCATCTCCGAGCCAGTTTAGTTTGATGAATTCAGAAGAGACTTTGGGTCCAGTGGATAACTGGGTGTTTTAGAAAGAAATCGCGGGCATCTCCCAGGTCAAATCTGCCCAACTCGGATAAAGTGAAATCCAAGTCTCTTGCCATCTCGTGGCTCCTGACACTTTGGCAAAACAGTATTTGCGATCTTAAATCAGAAGACTTTGCTCCCAAACTGAAGCCCGAAGTGTGAACATCAGGAAGCAAAATTTAACAGCATCTGACTTTACCACTGCAGGCTTTTTTCTCATCCTCCCATGACCATGCTGCTTTAGACCCCTCAGAATGTTTCAAACTTTCTCTCCCCTCTATTGATAGTCTTTTCTTCTTCCTTTACTAACCCCCCCTTTTTTTAGGGCCACACCTGCTGCATATGGAGGTTCTCAGGCTAGGGGTCTAACAGGAGCTGTAGCCGCCGGCCTTCGCCACAGCCACAGCCATGTGGGATCCGAGCCGCGTCTGCGACCTACACCACAGCTCACGGCAACGCCGGATCCTTAACCCACTGAGCGAGACCAGGGATCGAACCTACGTCCTCATGCATATTAGTCGGGTTTGTTACCTCTGAGCCACAGTGGGAACTCACTAGTTGGGTTCTTAAACTGCTGAGCCACAACGGGAACTCCCGCTACACTCTTCTTCAAGTGAGAAGCAAAGTTCAGAAGAAAACAGACGCAGGGCTGGGGAGACAGAAAGAGGAAAGCTGAACAAGAACAAACGTTGCCCCCCGCGGGGGGGCCCCTGTTATGAGTCACCGGCTCCCACCTGGGGTGTGAGTCAAGGCCAAAGTGCGCCCCCCGCAGGGCACGAGCGGCACATCCAAGCTGGGGTCCAAGGTCTACTCAGTCACCTTCCTTGGTTTCAGGTGGCTCCTGGTGGCTGCGACCGGCCTGGAGATCATACTCAGCAAGTGCACTGGGTCTTCTCCCTCGAACCCGGGGCCGTGAGAACAGGAGTGGAATCCAGGGGCAGGCTGCTCGGGGCGCCCTCCGCATACAAGGGCAGGCTGTTGCGAGCGATCAGCTCCCTGGCCATCAGCACGAAGACCTCGTCTATGTTCTTGGACTCCTTGGCGGACGTCTCCAAGACAGCCAGGAGGCCGTACTTCTCGGCCAGTGTGCAGGCGTCCTCAAACAGAACGTGCCGTTTCTCCCACATGTCACATTTGTTCCCTAGGGGTGAGCGAGAAGCCGATATTCCAGTGAGTAACTTAATTTTTTTTCTTTTTTCAAGGTGTACTTTCAAACGCATATTTTAGTTCAGCAGTGTGCACACATGCATTCATTCACAAAGAGTAACTGAGGGCAGATTTACCGAAAATGAATTCATAGGTAAATGGAAACAGAACCGCTTTTAAAAAAATTATAGTTGATTTACGATGTTGTATTAGTTTCTGCTATACAGCGAAATGATTCAGTTATGCATATATACCTTCCTTTTCAGATACTTTTCCTTTACAGGTTATTACAAGATTTTTTTTTTTTTTGTCTTTTTGCCTTTTCTAAGGCCGCACCTGCGGCATATGGAGGTTCCCAGGCTAGGGGTCTAACAGGAGCTGCAGCCGCCGGCCTGCGCCACAGCCACAGCCACGCGGGATCCGAGCCGCATCTGCGACCTACACCACAGCTCATGGCAACGCCGGATCCTTAACTCACTGAGTGAGTAAGTGAGTGGAGGGGGAGATGGCGTGTGCCATGGTATGGATGTGCCTCGTCCTCGTGGATATTTGTTGATTTTGTTACCGCCGAGCCACAACGGGTACCTGAGCTCAGAGTACCTGAGCTCTAATTTGCATGCAAGAAAATGCAGACTCGAAGCAGAAAGATCAATGGGTTTTGACAAATGTCTGTGTTCTGTAACCATCGCAGAACTTTTGCAGTGCTTCCAGAAAGTTCGATGAGCAGTTTTGCGAGCACAGCCCAGGACTGACTCCAAGAGGAAAAGTGCCCTATTTATTTTGCTTCTCCTCCTCAATCCGAATGTTCCTCCAGTCACTGGACTTTGATCTCTCTGAGGCAGGAATCTAAGGGTGAAATTACTTTCTCACCGGATTTGTTTTAACGGACATCAAGATTTATGATGGGCTAGAGCAGTGTTTCTTTATTGTCCCGTTAAAGCGTCTTTAGTTCATTTTTCTCTTTGATTACCCCCTTCTCTCATGAAAAACATTTAAAGTGTCTTATTTAGAAACAAATTTAGTAGTTCCCGTCGTGGCTCAGTGGTTAACAAATCCGACTAGGAACCATGAGGTTGCGGGTTCGATCCCTGGCCTTGCTCAGTGGGTTAAGGATCCGGCGTTGCTGTGGGCTGTGGTGTAGGTCGCAGACGCGGCTCAGATCCTGCGTGGCTGTGGCTGTGGCAAAGGCCGGCAGCTACAGCTCCTGTTAGACCCCTAGCCTGGGAACCTCCATATGCCGCGGGTGGGGCCCTAGAAAAAGGCAAAAACAAAAAACAATAGCAAAGAAAACTGCAGCATTGAGAGATGGTGAGGTTAGGTGGGAAGAGGATCATGTGAAGGAAGGCAGCGATCACTCTGAAAGGCATGTCGAGTTTGCTTGTGAGGGAGGAGAGGGCGTGATTCATTGGGAGGGGGATAAAGGGGAGCTGGGGGAGGTGCTGGCAATATTCTCTTTTTTGACTTCAAGAGGGAGTGTTTACACAGGTGTTCCCTTGGTGATAAATCCATGTTGATGTGCTTTTTTTTTTTTTTTTGTCTTTTTAGGACCGCTCCCACAGCATGTGGAGGTTCCCAGGCTAGGGGTTGAATGGGAACTGCAGCTGCCAACATAAACTACAGCCGCAGCCACTCGGGATCCGAGCCCCCATCTGTGACCTATACCACAGCTCAGGGCAGCGCTGGATCCCTGACCCACTGAGCGAGGCCAGGGATCGAACCTGCATCCTCATGGATACTAGTCAGATTTATTTCCGCTGAGCCCCGATGGGAACTCCCTGGGGTGACTTTTCAAGAGAGAAAGAGACATTTGTGTGAAGAAACATGGAGACGGAGTGGAAGATGTGTTAAAAGGGAGCAGCCCAGCTGACTGTTCTAGATTAAGGCGAGGAGGAAACTGGCAGAAAAAAGGAGGGGCCCTTGTGTCAGTCCTCGGGCTTGGAAACATCATGAACGCTAGGGATGCTTGCAGATTATTTTTGGGGCCATTTCTGTGTTTTTGTTTTTGTTTTTTTGTCTTTTGTCATTTTAGGGCCACACCCACAGCATGCGGATGTTCCCAGGCTAGGGGTTGAATCAGAGCTGCAGCTGCCGGCCTACACCACAGCCAAAGCAACTAGGGATCTGAGCCTCATCTGCGACCTACACCACAGCTCACGGCAACACCGGATCCTTAACCCGCTGAGTGAGGCCAGGGAACGAACTGGTGTCCTTAAGGATACTTGTCAGGTTCATTACCGCTGAGCCATGACGGAAACGCCAAGCCTGTGAATTTAATGGAACAGAGATCCAGCCCATCGTCCTGGGAAAAATTCCAGGGAGATTCAAGCTGCATGGTTCCCGTCAGTGAGATGCCCTGTTCACACCTCTTCGGGGTGTCCTCTGGCCCAGGGGGCCATGGATGTCCTTTCCTACCTGCTCTGTTCTGCCCCTGGGGACCTCTGAGCCCCAGTTCATCAGGGCAGGACGGCTGCCCTTGGCTGAGAGTCTCAGCACTCTGTACTTTCTGTGTTATCTCACTTACTCTTTTCTTTTTAAAAATTTTTTTACGATTTTTATTTTTTCCGTTATAGTTGATTTACAGCTATTCTGTCAATCTCTGCTGTGCAGCAGTGTGACCCATTCATACATATATACACACGTTCTTTTTCTCACATTATCCTCCATCATGTTCCATCACAAGGGAATGGGTATATGTAGTTCCCTGTGCTGTACAGCAGTAAATTTTTTATTATAGTGGATTTATAACGTCCTGTCAGTTTCTGCTATACAGTAAAGTGACCCATTCATACATATACATTCTTTTTCTCACATTATCCTCCATCATGTTCCATCACAAGTGATTAGATATAGTTCCCTGTGCTGTACAGCAGGATCTCACTTCATCTTTTCTTTCTTTCCTTTTTTTTTGTCATTTTAGAGCCGCACCCGCGGCATATAGAGGTTCCCAGGCTAGGGGTCTAATTGGAGCTGTGGCTGCTGGCCTACGCCACAGCCACAGAAACGCCAGATCCAAGCCGCACTGCGACCTCCACCGCAGCTCACGGCAACGCCAGATCCTTAACCCACTGAGCGAGGCCAGGGATCGAACCTGCAACCTCATGATTCCTAGTCGGATTCATTTCTGTTGCGCCACAATGGGAACTCCTCACTTCATCTTTTCAATTCAGCAATACCTTTATGGCAAGTACCAGTTTTTATAGACGAGGAAGGAGAAAATTTGGGGATGGGGGAGTTCCAGTTGTGGCGCAGTGGAAAGGGAGGACACGGGTTCGATCCCTAACCTGGATCAGTAGCTTAAAGGATATGGCATTGCCGTGAACTGTGGTGTAGGGTGAAAACGCTGCTCAGATCCGCTGTTGCTGTGGCTGTGGTGTAGACGAGCAGCTGTAGCTCCAATTGGACCCCTAGCCTGGGAACCTCCGTATGCTGCGGGTGCGGCCCTAAAAAGAAAAAAAAAATGTTTCTGGTCCCAAAGGGGATCCTGGGCTGAGAAGTAAAAGCAGAGCGGAGGCCACTCCAGTTGCCCCCAATTGTGGAAGTCACACCCGCCCAGCTTCACTAAACTCTTTCCCAGTTTCTACCTTGTGGGAAAAAGACACGCCCTCCCACCCCCTAAAAAAAAGAAGGGAACTAAACCGAGGTTCATTTTCTTTGGCAGCTGGCTGTAGAATCCACACCCCTTTTGATCTGATACAGCAGGAAGGGGCAAGCCTGGTGCAGGCTCTGGAAATGACTTGGATTTTTAACTTACAAGAAAGACAATCAATTTCCAAAGCAGCATCCTTTTTTTCTTCCCTTTTTTTCTTTTTTAGGGCTGCACTCGCACGACATGGAGGTTCCCAGGCGAGGGGTCAAATTGGAGCCACTGGCCTACAACACAGTCACAGCAATGCCAGATCCTTAACCCACTGCACAAGGCCAGGGATCGAACCTGTGTCCTCATAGATACCAGTCAGATTCATTTCTGCTGAGCCACGATGGGAATTCCAAAAGCAGCAGTCTTGTTAAGTCTGTGCCAGAGGATAGGGATTCAATGATGCCTTAAACGGCAAAGACAGGGAAGAAATGGTTCTAGAATAACATGTCCTTTCTGGAATCAGGATGCTAATGATAAATTGGGCCAGTGATCCTGCTATGGGCGTCTGCAGCTCCGCTGGACTCTGCGGTGACTGCCTCTGTCAGGGCCTGCTGTTTGCTGCAAGTTGGGCACTTTTTCCCAGGCCTGCCTGCCCTGAGGTTTGCCAGCAGCCCCGGCCAGTCTTCTCCATGAAAACAAGGAACAGGCGGAGTTGCCATTGTGGCACAGCGGTTAACGAATCTGACTGGGAACCTTGAGGTTGCGGGTTTGATCTCTGGCCTCACTCAGTGGGTTAAGGATCCGGCGTTGCCGTGAGCTGTGGTGTAGGTCACAGATGTGGCTCGAATCCTGCGTTGCTGTGGCTGTGGCGAAGGCCGGCAGCTACAGCTCCTGTTAGACCCCTAGCCTGGGAACCTCCATATGCTGCGGATGCAAAGACTTGTCAGTGTAGGTTCATCCTTTGTGACAAACATAACCGCACTGGTAGGAGATGTTGATGACTAGAGAGGCTGTGCTTTTGGGGGTGCAGGGGGTATATGCGGAATCTCTGTACTTTCCCCTCAATTTTGCTAGAAGCCTTAGGCTGCTCTGAAAAAAATTGACATGTTAATACTGGAAAAAAAAAAAAAAAGAAAAGAAAAAGTGATCCTGGAGTTCCCTTGAGGCACAGTGGGTTAAGGATCAGGCATTGACAGTGCAGCAGCTTGGGTTGCTGCTGTGATGTGGGTTTGATCCCTGGCCCAGGAACTTATGCTGTAGGCACAGCACCCCCACCCCCCCATAGTGATGCTAATGCTGCTGGTCCGAGGACCACACTTTGAGTAGCCCACACTTTGAGTAGCGAGAGCCTAAACTAACTTGCCAATGTTAAGCAGTCACCTGTTAAACAGTAGCGTCCTTAGGGGGAAGGAAAAGTCAGCTCTGCTTGCAAAACTGACATTGTAGGGGAGTGACGGAACGGGGCTGCCCGTCTTTCACACCGGGAGTTCACTGTGTGCCTGAGGTTGCTGTTCATTTTGATGCTGGCTTGTTCAGATTCACTTAGGATCTTAGCAGGTGCGCGGAGTCATTCGAGAGCCCTGTCAGTTACATTCATCTGAGTGCTTACCCTGGGGGTGAAGGGCATGGAGGCTGGAGCCTCAGACTACAGAGTACTTCCTGTGTGGTCTGCACACATGGGTGTCAAATCGGCCGGGGCGCACCTGCCTCTAGGTATTCAGGCCCCATAGCAGTTTCTCTTTGAAATGAGAAACTCTAGGGTGGGTGGGGCCTTGGAATCTGTATCTTCAACAAGCTCACAGCACCCCACTTTCAGGTTCAAGTGAACCTCATGGGAATTTCTGGCCCATATATTTTTTCTTCCTTTCTCTCTCTCTCTTCCTTCCTTCCTCTTTCTTTCTTTCTTTCTCCCTTTCTTTCTCTCTCTCTCTTCCTTTCTTCCTCTTTCTTTCTTTCTTTCTCCCTTTCTTTCTTTCTTTCTTTCTTTCTCTCTCTCTCTTCCTTCCTTCCTTCTTCCCCCTCCCTTTTTTTTTTTTTTTTTTTTGCTTTTTAGGGCCACACCCGCGGCATATGGAGGTTCCCAGGCTAGGGGTCTAATCGGAGCTACAGTTGCCGGCCTACACCACAGCCATAGCAACACCAGATCCGAGCCACGTCTGCAACCTACACCACAGACCACGGCAACCAACTGAGCAAGGGATCGAACCTGCAACCTCATGGTTCCTAGTCGGATTTGTTTCCACTGTACCACGACGGGAACTCCTGGCCCAGATGTTTTCTGAGGTCCTGTCCACCACGTGTGGGTTTATGATTTCATTTTCTACCGCCATTGGAAACACAGCAAAATCTGAGCACCAGCAGGAGGGAGACAGTAAAGAAAAAGTTAAGCTTAGCCTTGGAAAGAACATACCGATTAGCATAATGACCAAGTTCGCCGCTCCGTATTTCTCTATCTCGTGAATCCAATGAGGAACAGACTCAAACGTGGACCGCCGGGTGAGGTCGTAGGCGATGATGGCCGCGTGGGCACTTCGGTAGTAGCTTTGGGTGATGGTGCGGAAGCGCTCCTGGCCTGCGGTGTCCCACACCTGCATCTGGAGGAGTGTGGGAAAGGGGGTCAGACACGCAACATCAGGAGTTCCCACGCCTGATAGGAACCTGCTCACCTGAACCCTTTCCTGGGTCTCACTTCTAGAGAGCCAGTTCCAAACGCCTGGGCAGGGGCCCAGGAATCTGTGTGTTTTTTTTTTTGTTTTGTTTTCCTTTTTTCTTCTTTTAGGGCTGCACCTGCAGCATATGGAACTTCTCAGGCAAGGGGGTTGAGCGACAGCCAGGAAGTGCCGGATCCAAGCTGCATCAACTTGTGGCAATGCTGGATCCTTTACTCAGTGAGGCCAAGGATCGAATCTGCATTCTCATGGATACTAGTTGGGTTCTTTTTTTTTTTTTGTCTTTTTGCCTTATCTAGGGCCGCACCCGCGGCATATGGAGGTTCCCAGGCTAGGGGTCTAACAGGAGCTGTAGCCGCAGGCCTTTGCCACAGCCACAGCCACAGCCACGCGGGATCCGAGCCACGTCTGCAACCTACACCACAGCTCACGGCAATGCCTGATCCTTAACCCACTGAGCAAGGCCAGGGATCAAACCCTCAACCTCATGGTTCCTAGTCGGATTCGTTTCTGCTGCACCAAGATGGGAACTCCGAAATTAGCTCTTTGTCAGTCCTGTGTTTGCAAATGTTTCTTTCCAGTTTGTCATTCAACTTTTGACTTTCTTTAGGGGATCTTGGAGTATGTAGAAATTTGACCTTTATATGGTTGCATAGAAGTGTGTAAATTTGACCTTTAGGTGGTTAGATGAAGCAATATTTTCCTTTATGGCTTCTGGGTTCTTGTCTTACTTTAAAGCCCAATTTCCCCATCCCACAATGATAAAAAGAAATATTCTATGTTGCTTTTTTTTTTCCTGGTACTTATATGATTTCATATTTTATATTTAAATCTTTCATATGGCAGAAATTATTACAACCTTGTAAATCAACTATACTTCCATAAAACTTAAAAAAAATATATAGGAGTTCCCTTAGTGACTCAGTGGTTAACGAATCTAAGAACCGTGAGGTTGCAGGTTCGATCCCTGGCCTTGCTCAGTGGGTTAAGGATCTGGCGTTGCCGTGAGCTGTGGTGTAGGTTGCAGACGCGGCTTGGATCCCGCGTTGCTGTGGCTGTGGTGAAGGCCGGCAGCTACAGCTCCTGTTAGACCCCTAGCCTGGGAACCTGCATATGCCACGGGTGCGGCTCTAGATAAAGGCAAAAAGACGAAAAAAAAATTACATATATATAATAAATCTTTCATTCCTCAGGCACGTGTCTTGGGGTCAGGAACTCTGGCTGAAAGAGGCAGCTCCACCCCTGTGCCCCACTGACCTTCACTTTCTTGCCATCGATCTCCAGGGCACGCACAGTGAAGTCCACCCCAATCGTATTCTGCTGTGCCTCTGTGTAGACCCCAGAGTTGAAATGCTGCACCACGCACGTCTTCCCCACATTGGAATCCCCGATGAGGATGATCTTGAACAAATAGTCAAAGTTCTCATCTGCTGCCCTGGCTGAGCTGGAGAATGGCATGACTCTTGCCGCCTAGAATAGACAAAAGGAGGAAAAGAAGGAATCCAGCCTCTCTCTCTCTCTCTCTCTCTCTCTCTCTCTCCCCCTTTTTTTCAGGGCTGCACCCAAGGTACATGGTAGTTCCCAGGCTAAGGGTTGAATCAGAGCTGCAGCTGCCGGCCTACACCACAGCCACAGCAACGTGGAATCCGAGTCGAGTCTGCGACCTACGCCACAGCTCAGGGCAATTCTGGATGCTTAACCCACTGAGCAAGGCTAGGGATCGAACCCACAACCTCATGGTTCCTAGTCGGATTCGTTAACCACTGAGCCATGACGGGAACTCCCTTGGCCTCTTTTTAGTACACAGCTATCAGGAGCCAGGAACTATTCTAGGTGCTTGGGACTAGGGACAAGACAAGACAGAGTGAGGTCCCTGTTTTCACATCCTCATGGGACAAGGACATTAATTACCGGCCAGGTAAGAGGGAGCAGCCTCCACGAAGCCACAGCTGTTATAGGTGGGTTGTGGCGCCTTAGGGTTGCCCTCACACCGAAGGTGCTCTCTGCTGGGCTCCGGACACAGCCAACACCGTCACGTGACGGCACTGAGCGAATTCCTAGTCATTGAGACCCAGTGCCCTGTGCTCCAGCGAGGGCGAGGGTGCAGCGGGCAGGAGAGTGGCAGAGGAGATGGCCACATTTGGACGTGGGTTCGATCCCTGGCCCTGCTCAGTAGCTTAAGGATGTGGCGTTGTGGTGAGCTGTGGTTTAGGTCATAGATGTGGCTCAGATCTGGCATTGCTGTGGCTGTGGTGTAGGCTGGCAGTGTTGGTCTCCTAGCCGGGGAACTTCCATATGGTGCAACTGTGGCCCTAAAAAGAAAAAAAAAAAAAAATATATATATATATACATACACACACATACATATACACACACATATTCCTGGAGCCCATCTTAGATATGCTAAATAGATTTTAAAAACATTCTCACAGGCACACACTCCCTGGTGATTCTGAAGACCAGCTGGGTTTGGAAAGCGGCCACAGACACAATCACCCACCTGAAATTTTATTCCCGTCCTCAGCCTCTCTGCTTAAATATCCACCTATCCTTCACCATCTCCGCTGGCAAGGAGCTCACCACCCCCTGGAAAAGTCTGTTTTGTGTCACAGCTCTAACTTACCCGAAATCTTTCTCCCTGCATGTCCCCTCAAAGCAAACATCCTGGGGCCCTTTAACTGTTCTTTGGACGCTGTTGTGTTGGGTTTCCCATCAAATGGCACATAAAAATACGAGTTCCTGTCGTGGCAAAGCGGAAGTGAATCTGACTACGAACCATGAGGTTGCAGGTTCGATCCCTGGCCTCGTTCAGTGGGTTTAAGGATCCGGCATTGCTGTGAGCTGTGGTGTGAGCTGTGGTGTAGGTCACAGACGCTGCTTGGAACTGGTGTTGCTGTGGCTGTGGCATGGGCTGGCAGCTAGCTGTAGCCCCGATTAGACCCGTAGCCTGGGAACCTCCATATGGTGTAGCCCTTAAAAAAAAAAAAGAAACTATCCCATTTGGTGATTGAATTAGATGTGCTGCAAAGTTTTCTTGCCACTGTCCCTTTTCTTCATTTCCCCCAGTTTTACTACTTGGTTTTACTCAAAAGTCATAAAAAAAGAAAAAAAAACAAGTCTGTATCACTACACAAATTAAAATCTGTGTGCAGAAACCCCGAGCTTTAAACGAACGATGGAGGATCCTACATCTGTTTTGGGCGCCTTTGAGACACACTCAAAACCCTTTTTCCGCTCCCCTTCTGACTTTTCAAATAAAGCCCTTCCACTTCCGGTGTCTTATCACTGTCATTTGAGCTGAAATCTTACTTCCACGCCCTTCCACCTCCTCCAGGTAAGCCCGCAGGGTTTCCGCCTAAGCCCCCCGCACCTCAGCCTCCGCGCTGCCCGGAGGGACGGGCGACATGCACCGATCCCGACCCCCGCCCTCCCGCATCCTGTCATCCGCCGCTTTCTGGTTCACCTGTTGCTTACCTACCCGCCTCTCCCAGCTCTGCCAGCTCTCTGCTGCTTTTCCCTGTGGCCCTCCGTGCCCCTTCTTCCTCCCGCCTCGAGGCTCGGTGGGAACTGTAGTTCCGTCCGCAGGTGTCAGGTTTGGTGGCTTGGAAAGTGAAAGGAAAATGTACACCTTCTCCCCCCGCCCCCCTCGGATCCGGAGCAGCTGCCATTGGGTGCGGAGCAGGTGCCGAGGCGCTGGCCAGCACCAGCTAGGCTAAGGCAGCTTTCCTCCGAGCGCGCGGCAGTCCTCCAGCTAAAGCCAAAACGAAAAGGACTAGCCAGCTACCGCTGCCAACGACTATTGCGCCGCCCGCTTCCTTCTTTCTACTCTTAGGCAGCGCTTACCGGGTTTGGCTGGGGCGAGGGTGGAGGATAGCTAGTTGAAAGACAGCGATTTAAAGGAAACATCTGGGTTTCCCGTCATTTAACTGTTTTGTGGGTTTAAATGACTCTACCAAGGTCAAATGCTATCACTTACAGGCGGAATCTAAAAAAAGGACAGGATGAACTTTGCAGAGCAGATACTGACTCACAGACTTTGAAAAACCTAGGGTTTCCAAACGACAGGTTGGGGGGAGGGGGTGCACTGAGGGTCTGGGATGGAAATGCTATAAAATTTGGTTGTGATGATTTTTGTACACCTATAAATGTAATAAAATTCATCCAGTAATAAGAAAATAAAATGAAAAAGTAACTCTGAGGAGTCACTGAGGGAAAGGAGGTGATACAAAGAGAAGATTAAAAAACTGAAACAACTTGGAATTTGCAGGGCAGCAAAGAACTGAGAAGTGTTTTTGTCCTCTCCTGTCGCCTCAGGTCTACCCCAGAACAAAGGTTAACTTCTAGGGAGACCTGGAGTCTATCCCTGATGCCCGCAGGAAAAGCATAGAACTGAGATGAATGTTCTTCTTTATTTTTTTCCCCCCACAGAGTCTGGAAGGGTGACAGCTTCCCGTATCCTGGGGACGAGACTTTCTCAACTCTGTGGAATGAACTGAGTAGTAGGCAGGTAAGCTGTAGGCACAATATGCAAGACAGAAACATCCCACAATATTTCAGGTGGTATAGTGTTTTCAAACTGTGGCTGAGACCCATTAAGGAGTCATGAAATCATGACTAAAAGCTGGGTTGTAGGAGTTTCCATCATGGCTCAGTGGTTAATGAATCTGACTAGGAACCATGAGGTTGTGGGTTCGATCCCTGGCCTTGCTCAGTGGGTTAAGGATCTGGCGTTGCCGTGAGCTGTGGTGTAGGTCGCAGACGTGGCTCGGATTCCGTGTTGCTGTGGCTCTGGCGTAGGTCAGCAGCTATAGTTCCGATTAGACCCCTAGCCTGGGAACCTCCGTATGCTGCACTCAAAGGCAAAAAAAGAAACGTGGGTTGTAACCAGTATTTTTACTCAAGAGATTTAGCAGGACGCAGGAGGCATTCCATGTAGTAAGGGGCAGTGGTTTTGTGGGCTGTTTGGGTCAGTTGTGAACATGTATGTGTGTACTGGGGATGATGCAAAACATAGTTCTTCTTACTATTTTTTTGGTCTTTTTAGGGCTGCACCCATGGCATATGGAAGTTCCACAGCTCACTGCAACACTGGATCCTTAACCCACTGAGCAAGGCCAGGGATCAAACCTGCAACTATATGGTTCCTAGTCGGATTTGATTCTGCTGTGCCACGACAGGACCTCCAAACCTAGATTTTTGTTGTTGTTGTTGTTCGTTTTGGCTGTACCCACAGGATGCAGAAGTTCCAGGGCCAGGGACTGAACCTGAGTCACAGCAGTGACTGGAACCACAGCAGTGATCCTTAACTCATTGAACCACCAGGGAACTCCTGAAATGTATTTCTCACTGTGGGTTGAGGTCAAGCACTGAAGTAAGTAGATGACACTTTATTCACTGTACAAGAATATTTATTTCTATGATTCCTTCAGAAAACCTGTAAATATGATTTATCTTACCCACAATTCCATTTACACATCACTTTCAGGAACCTCTCAATTTTTTTTTTTTTGCCACAACTGTGGCATCTGGAAGTTCCAGAATCAGGGACTGAACCTGCACCCCAGCAGTGACCCGAGCCGCTGCAGTGACATTACTGGATCCTCAACTGGCTGCACCCTAAGAGATCTCCAGGAAGCTCTCTCGGGGAGGATCAACCCCATGTTGGTAGGCAGATCAAGAAAGGAAAAGCTACTGCCACGTAGCGTTGCTGCAGACTACACTTTGAGAGCCACCGTCATGTCTCTGTGGCTTAGAAATGAAATGTAGGGAGTTCCCACTGTGGCTCAGCGGCAATGAACCCGAATAGTATCCATGAGGACTCGGGTTCCATCCCTGGCCTCGCTCAGTGGGTCAGGGATCCCGGTGTTGCCGTGAGCTGTGGTGTAGGTCGCAGACGCAGCTCGGATCTGGCGTGGCTGTGGCTGTGGTGTAGGTCGGCAGCCGCAGCTCCGACTGGACCTCTGACCTGGGAACTTCCATATGCCCTGGGTTCAGCCCTAAAAAGACAAAAAAGAAAAAATGAGATGTAAGTCAAGATCTGCCACAAACACATGGGCGGGAGGCAGGAAATAAAACCCGTGAGACGCCAGTGTCAGTGAGGCTAGGTGTCAAAATGTTTTATTCTTCTGGTAATGATGGCTGGTAATGAGAAAGTAAACCCAGCTGACTTAGACCCAGCCCTTGGAGAGCTTCTAGAAGTAGAAAGCCAACGGTAAAATGCCTGGATCATTATGGCAGTCGAGGCGAGGTGCTGCCTCTCCCTGCCATGAACTTCTCTACCGATGTGACTACAAAGGCAAAGAACACAGCTATGAGAATGGGGCATTCTCGACCTAGGTGATGGTGACACAGGTCATGTGCTTATACACACGCATACATGTTGTACAGATACACATATGAATTTCACGATCTTTTTTTTTTTTTTTTTAGGTCTGCACCTGCGGCATATGGAAGTTCCCAGGCAAGGGGTTGAATTGGAGCTATAGCCACAGCAACACGGGATCTGAGCGGCATCTGTGACCTACACCGCAGCTCACTGAAACCCTGGACCCTTGGTTAGTTCACTAAGTGGGTTCACCTTAGTGGGTTCACTAAGTGAAGCCAGGAAGGGAACTTGTGTCCTCACGAATTCTAGTCTGGTTCGTTGCCACTGAGCCATGATGGGAACACCATAATTTTTTTTTTTTGCTCCCCAGGGCCATGCTAGCAGCGTACGGAGGTTCCCAGGCTAGCAATCCAAATGGAGCTACAGCTGCCGGCTTACACCACAGCCACAGCACCATCAGATCCAAGTCGCATCTGCAACCCACACCACAGCTCATGGCAATGCTGGATCCTTAACCCACTGAGCAAGGCCAGGGATCGAACCTGCATCCTCATGGATACTAGTCGGATTCATTACTGCTGAGCCATGATGAGAACTCCATAGTGGTTTTTCCATTTTTTTTTGGGGGGGGAGGGGGGCCCGTGGTATGCAGCAGCTTGATGTGGGGGATCTTAGTTCCCAGACCAGGGACTGAACCTGGGCTGTAGAGGTGAAAGCAGATTCCTAACTACCAGACCAGAGGGGAACCCCCCTCCTCCATTTTAACCATTTTAGAGTGTATTGTCCAAAAGTATTATTTTATTTATTTATTTATTTGTCTTTTTGCCTTACCTAGGGCCGCACCCGCGGCATATGGAGGTTCCCAGGTTAGCGGTCTAACAGGAGCTGTGGCTGCCAGCCTTCGCCACAGCCACAGCCACAGCCACGACGGGAACTCTGACTTTTTTTTTTTTTTTAATTTAAATTATATTTCCCGAGCAGCTGAAAGAGAGCCTGGTAGGTCAGAGGACTCTTATTCAGAGCAGAGTTTTGTGAGGCCTTTAATTTTTCCTGAGCCTGCCAGGATATTAACACTCATTTATTTGTTTGAGTGGGAGGGGACGTGGAACAGCCCTGCCCTTAGCCCTCAGGGTAGGTCAGTAGCACACTTAACAACACGTTTCTTTCTCTAAAAACAAAATGCCAGGAGTTCCAGTAGTGGCTCAGCGGTTAAGGAACCCGACTAGCGTCCACAAGGACGAAGGCCTGATCCCTGGCTTCACTCAGTGGGTTAAAGGACCCTGCGTTGGTGTAGGTCGCAGGCGAGGCTCGGATCCCGCTTTGCTGTGGCTCTGGCATAGGCCTGCGGGCTACAGCTCCGATTTGACCCCTAACCTGGGAACCTCCATATGCCGCGAATGCGGCCCTAGAAAAAGGCAAAAAGACAAAAACAAAACAAAAACAGAATAAAACTTTTTTGGAAAAAAAAAAAAAGGAAGAAAGAGGGAGTTCCTGCCTGTCGTGGCGCAGCGGAAAAGAATCCGACTAGGAACTATAAGGTAGCGGGTTCGAGTCGATCCCTGGCCTCGCTCAGTGGGTTAAGGATCCGGCGTTGCCATGAGCTGTGGTGTAGGTCGCAGACGCGGCTCGGATCCCGCGTGGCTGTGGCTGTGGCGAAGGCCGGCGGCTACAGCTCCTGTTAGACCCGTAGCCCGGGAACCTCCATATGCCGCGGGTGCGGCCCTAAAAAGACGAAAAAAAAAAAAAAAAAAGATGATCTATACATCATTTCTTCCCAGATTATATCTTCTCTCTCTTCGCTGCCTTTTTCCTAACGGCCCTGGCCGGGATCCGTCCCGCCTTACCCACCACCTACCCCGTGGGGGACGCGGATCCACCCAGGCGTCCGGCGGAGGCTGAAATTAGTTAGCATCCTTCTTCCACTCGTTCGCACCTGCTCCCACCTCTGCGGCCATCAGGTGATGCCACGAGGTCAGACTACAACTCCCAGCATGCCGCGGGGACGGCGGGTCACGTGAGCGCCCGGAAACCCTCGTCTGGGCGGCGCGGGTGAGGTGGCGGCGGGAGTGGTGGAGTTGCGGGCGCGGCGGAGCTGTCGACTGGAGCAGAGCGACTAATGCGGCTCTCAGGTCCGCGAGCAGCAGCACGCGGGGCCCGAGCCAAGCAGGGGTTGGAGCCCCGGCTTGGGGCGGGGGGCGGGGGGTGGGGGCGCTGCGGGCGAGGGCAGGTACGAGCGTCGTCCGGGTCGGCAGGACCGACGGAGATGCAGATGGTGGAGGCCGGTGGGTGTGGCGCGCGGGTTGGATGGGCCTGCCTGGTTCCTCGGCGCTTCGGCCCCTCGGTGCTGCGGAACCCGGCGGGGCGAGCGAGGACCGCGGCGGGAGGAGGGCGGGAGGATCGGGAGGGCCTCCGGGGAGAGGCGGCGGCCTGGCCCCCGGCCAGCGCGGCGGCGGCGGGAGCGCTTATGCAAAAGGGCTTGTGGTCTAGGCCAGGTGAAAGGATACCTCCCAGGTGGGACCCGGAGGCTTTTGAAAAGGATGTGCAGAGGCCAAAGAGGAAGAAGAGTCTTAGTGGTATAACTGGGTTTTGCTTTTTGGTAACTACCCAGGTCTTACTCAAGAATTTGATCAGATTGCTTTTTTTTTTTTTAACCTCAGTATTCTTATTTGCAGGATGTGTTCTGTTTATTCTCACTTTTGACGGCATTATGGGAATATATCCACAGGGCTTTCGGTGTTTCCAGAAATTAGGCGATCTCCTGGTAACTTACTGAAATGGTTATAGGGAGTTCCTGGGGTGAGCAAAATCTAAGGGCCACCTTCTTTTTTTCAGTCTCTTGATGCTTGAATTCTTTCTTTCCCGTTTATTGAGTATTTGCTGCTTGCCAGGTTCTTTATATAGAACTTTCTATAAATTGTCTCATTTAATCCTTAAGTGAGGAAATCGAGGCTCAAAGAAGTTGAGTAGAAGGTCTTGGATTCCAGCTGGAACTTATAAAAGTTTTTGGGCCGCACATGGCTTCAAATCAGTCCTTATTAATCTTTCACATCCAGTCTCTACATTAGAAAATGACCCTGAAAGGATACTTTTAAAAGCTCAAGGTCAGTGCAGTGTCTCATTCGCTAGCTGTCAGGATCCAGGTATGAGTCTTTGTTTCAGGTTCCGATTTGTCTTGTTCATCGGTGAGAAGGAAATGTCACAGCATTAACTTGAATATAAGTGCTTTGTCCAGGAGAAGGAAAGATTTTTATCTTGGAAACTGTTGTCTTTGGAATATGTTCAGAATAGGAGGGATGTGGTTTGGGGAACCTTGGAATGAGATGAGAGAATTTTACAGGAAAGTGCCAGCTATGTATTTTACATCTGTGGCAGTGAGGCCATTTAAGAGAAAAATTACAGGAAGACTTGAGTTTTGAATAAAAACATTTAAGTGGAACTAGAGAAGGAGATAATATGGGGTATAAAAGATACTTGATTTAAGTGTTGAGTAGTGGATGCCAAATAACATGCACAGCTGTCACAATAGGTGGGTTCAATTATCCATTTAATACTTCTCCCCACCTCTTTTTTTTTTTTTTTAGGGCTGCAGGTGTAGCATATGGAAGTTCCCACGCTAGGGTTGAATGGGAGCTGCAGCTGCCGCCCTGTACCACAGCCACAGCCACAGCCACGCAGGATCTGAGCCGCTTCTGTAACCTACACCCAGGCTCATGGCAACATTGGATCCTTAACCCACTGAGTGAGGCCAGGAATTGAACCTGAATCTTTATGGATACCAGTCAGATCCTTAATCTGCTGAGCCACAGTGGGAACTCCATCCCCCTACCTCTTTGTACTGATTACACCTAGTCTCTTTACTTTGCAGACATAAAAGCTGAAGCGTAGGGAGTAAAGTAATTGCCCATATAATGTCCTTCTCTTTTCAGTGTGTGTGAGAACCACTGTTACTCATAAGGCGCTTTTTTCCCATCCTGGATTTATACTTCTTTAGGGGATTTTTTTGGCTGTGACCAAGGAATGTGGGAAGTTCTGGGGCCAGGGATCAAACCTGAGGCACAGCAGTAACCCAGGCCACAGCACTGACAACACTGAGTCCTTAAGGCCACCAGGGAACTCCTGGTTTATGTTTTTTTTTTTTTCTTTTGTCTTTTAGAGCCACATCCATGGCATATGGAAGTTCCCAGGCTAGGGGTTGAATCGGAGCTGCAGCTGCCAGCCTGGTCCACAGCCACAGCAAAGTGGGATCCGGGTCAAGTCTATGACCTGCACCACAGCTCACGGCAACGCCAGATCCTTGACCCACTGAGCGAGGCCAAGGATCGAACCCATGTCCTCATGGATACTAGTCGGGTTCGTTGCTGCTGAGCCATGACGGGAACTCCCTGGTTTATGTTTTAAGATAGATTTCTGGCTGCTGTGTGATGAGTGATGGGCAGGATGGCGAGATACACAGCCGGGAAACCCTGCTGGAGGCTTGGTGACAGACATAGGTGGTTGGCTTTGGTGGTGACAGTGTGGGTGGATAGAAGAGGATGGATTTGGGATCAACTTTGGAGGCGCAAAGGACTGGATTTAGTAATGGGTTGGATGCGGAAACTGAGAAACTGAGGGTTCAGTGCTGGTGGCCTTGGTGGCACCATCTTCTGAAAGCAGGTGCTGGGGTGGGGAGTTCCTGTTGTGGCGCAGCGGAAACGAATCCGACTAGGAACTGTGAGGTTGCAGGTTCGATCCCTCGCCTTGCTCAGTGGGTTAAGGATCTGGCATTGCTGTGAGCTGTGGTGTAGGTCACAGATGCGGCTCGGATCCCACGTTACTGTGCCTGTGGCGAAGGCCGGCGGCTACAACTCCGATTAGACGCATAGCCTGGGAACCTCCACATGCTGCGGGTGCGGCCCTAAAATGACAAAAAAAAAATGGGCTGGACAGGTGTGGAGGGAGGAAGTGAAGGGTTGTGTTTTAGGTATGAGGAGGGGTGTCACGTGATCAGTTGGGCAGGCAGGGAGCCCAGGAGGGCCTGAGTTGGAGCTGTAGCTCTGGGTTGGCGGAAAGCTGGGGTACCAGATGGAAGAGAAAGAGAGCCTGGAAGGGAAATGTGCAATGGTTATCTTAGAGGTTAAGAAGTCGCAGTCATTAGGGAAGTGAAGGCCTGCTGGGCAGCGTTACATGCTCTTTGAGGTTTGTGGTTTTGAATCTAACAAGCGAAACCAGCCTGACTGTGTGATTTTTTTTTCTAAGGCAAAACTCAACCACTTGGGCCCAGGGGAAGAGGCCAGAGGCAGGTGAGAAAAAAAGGGCCATAGGAAAGAAAGCTCAGATTCCCTTTTTTTTTTTTTTAGGGCCGCACCCACAGCATATGGAGGTTCCCAGGCTAGGGGTCGAATCAGAGCTACAACTGCCGGCCTACACCACAGCCACAGCAACGCCAGATCTGAGCCTTGCCTTCACCCTACACCACAGCTCATAGCAACGCCGGATCCTTAACCCACTGAGCAAGGCCAGGGATCGAATGCAACCTCATGGTTCCTAGTCAGATTCGTTAACCGCTGCGCCACAACGGGAACTCCAAGACAGCTCAGATTCTAAACCGGTCATGAAGGAGAATTGGACTTGAGGAGGTTAATGAGTGATGGGATAAATCGGGGAGGTGGCTCCGAATTCAGAGCTTGCAGAGGTAAAGTGGTTGTTGGAGTGGGGAGTGTGAAGAAAGCAGTTTTCTGGAAGGAAGGAAAGTCAGATGTTTGAAGTCCAGTTTGGGAGGTTGTGATGCACTTACTGGTGATGACAGGGGCTGCGTTTTGACCATGTGTTTTTGTTTGTTGTCTTTTTAGGGCCATACCCGCAGCATGTGGAGGTTCCCAGGCTAGGGGTCTAATCAGAGCTGTAGCTGCCGGCCTACACCACAGCCACAGCCACAGCAACGCGGGATCCAAGCCATATCTGTGACCCACATCACAGCTCACGGCAGCGCCAGATCCCCGACCCACTGAGCGAGGCCAGGGATCAAACCTGCATCCTCATGGATACTAGTCAGGTTAGTTTCCGCTGCACCACAACAGGAAGTCCCTACAAGCAACTTTAAATCTTGCTATATTTGAGTTGGAATGGACTCAAATATATATGGAAGGTGAAGTTTGGCGATTGTTTTATATTCCCAGGCAGTGTTGATAGGGCAGTGCCCTCTGCTTGGATGTGTTCTGTGTGAAGCTGTTGTATTCAGCATCCATCACACAATATGGAGTGTTCTCTCCTGGGAAGTACCTTACATGGGTGATCCTGTAGAACCTCAGAGAGCTTCCTTACAAATCAGATGAGTTTGTGATCATGAACCTTCCTTGAAAAGCAGAAGGTGGCTCAGTGGTTCTGCATCCATTTCGATGGCAAGGATCTTATTTATTTATTTATTTATTTTGGACCACACCCATGGCACATGGAAGTTCCCAGACTGGGGGGTGAATCACAGCTACAGCTGCTGCCTGCGCCACAGCCACAGTAACGCAGGATCTGAGCCTTGTCTGTGACCTGAACCTCAGCTCTCGGCAACACTGGATCCTTAACCAGTTGAGCAAGGCCCGGGGGTTGAACGAGAGTCCTCATGGATACTAGTCAGTTTGTTACCACTGAACCGTGATGGGATCTTATTTTTCATAAATTTTTTTTGTAAAGATCAGTCTTGTTCTTACATGGTAGTCGAATATTCAGCATGCGTAGATTAAGAAAATTCTGACAAGCTTTATTAATTCAGAAGCACTTAAAGTGAATTTTAGTTTTATTAATCACAACAGCATGTACATGCACTTGAAAAATGTGAGATGTTCGTTCAGTCTGTATTCAGAGCTGGAAAGAGAATGGTTTTCTGAAAGTGGGTGTGCTTGATGGACCAGACTGGGCAGAAAGAAACTCTGTGCTTCACTGGGGCCCCGAAGCTCACAGATGATTAGAAGTCACTTTTGTGATGCAGGGGATATAAGTGCAAGGTTATGATTACTATTGATGATTGTAATTACATAGGACCAGATGTTATAAATAGCTTCGTTTGAAGTGGCAGTCTGCCAACAGCTGGTGGTGGTTTAAAACTATTTTCCCACTGTACTTGGTAAGCATTTTCTTTCCTGTCACTGCAGCCAAGGAAAAGGGGGTTTTTTTAGAAACTGTATCCAGATGATCTCAAACTGCTTGGTTGTCATTAAAACTGTTCATGTAGCTGTTCAACCCTGAACCCTGTTATTGCCGAAGCAGCGTGGTCCCGAGCTGTAGGAACATACGTTTTTGGAGTTATTTTTTTTTTAATTTTTTTGTCTTTTTTGCCTTATCTAGGGCCGCACCCTCAGCATATGGAGGTTCCCAGGCTAGGGGTCTAACAGGAGCTGTAGCTGCCGGCCTTCGCCACAGGCACAGCAACACGGGATCCGAGCCGCGTCTGCGACCTACACCACAGCTCACGGCAACGCCGGATCCTTAACCCACTGAGCAAGGCCAGGGATCGAACCCGCAGCCTCACGGTTCCTAGTCAGATTCGTTAACCACTGAGCCACAACGGGAACTCCCATTTTTGGCATTATTACCTGATTAATTAGAGAATTTCATAACCCACATTCTTTTCTGAAGTATTCAGTACGTTGTTTTGACTTGTGCGTTCAGTTCAAAGCGCTATGATTTATAGCGAATGGCTAAACCTTTTGAGTTGTTTCCCTTGGGTGTCATGTTTAATCTGGGGGGCGGAGGTGAATGTAGCAGCGACGCTAGGAGCTCTGATGTTTGTGACTTCCTGGAATGACAGATGGAATGTTTATTTCCATTTTGGGAGTGGAAGTTTATGGTCTTCCTTGGTTCCTAATTTCGGTAACGTTTTTCAGGGAGACCGATTATACGAAACAAGCTACGTTTTCTTGATGTGGGATTAATCCTGGGAAAATCAGAGGCTAAAATCATTCTCTTAATTCCTTCCACACATTGTTGACTTTAGTTTTATAACCCTCAGAAGAGAGACAGGCCATTTTACGGATGACCGTCTGTGACTCAGAGAGAATGACCTGTCCGTGGGCTCACGGCCAGCAGGTGAATCAGTCCTAATGTTTATATAATTTTCACCACCTCCACTTTGTGTGTTTTTTTTTTTGTCTTTTTGCCTTTATCTAGAGCCGCACCCGTGGCATATGGAGGTTCCCATGCTAGGGGTCTAACAGGAGCTGTAGCTGCCAGCTTTTGCCACAGCCACAGCCACAGCCACGCGGGATCCGAGCCGCGTCTGCAACCTACACCACAGCTCACGGCAACGCCGGATCCTTAACCCACTGAGCAAGGCCAGGGATCGAACCCGCAACCTCATGGTTCTCAATTGGATTCGTTAACCACTGAGCCACGACGGGTACTCCCTCCACTTTGTGTCTTTTATCCAAAAGTTTCAACAGTGGCTTCTCAGCTGGGTCTCTTAGCATTTAAGATTTGGGTCCATCTACCAAACTGTGGTAAAAACTGTCGTAGAGAGGGAGCTCCCATTGTGGCCCAGCGGAAATGCGTCTGACCAGTATCCACGAGCATGCGGGTTCGATCCCTGGCCTCGCTCAATGGGTAAGGATCAGAAGTTGCCGTGAGCTGTGGTGCAGGTCACAGTTGTGGCTCGGATCTGGCGTTGCTGTGGCTGTGGTGCAGGCCGGCAGTGGTAGCTCCGATTCGACCCCTAGCCTGGGAACTTACTATACTGTGGGTGCAGCCCTAAAAAGCAAAGCAAAAAAAAAAAAAAAGGAACGCTGTAGTAGAGAACAGGAGTGTGAGTAGCAGATACAGGGAACTCAGCCTTGGGCGAAGCCCTGTGATTCACTAATTACAGTGCTGGAAGCTCTTGAGTTTGTCTCCTGCATTGACTATCGTTTATCATACAAGGTGTTTTGTAAATTTAATTTTTTTCCTAATATACAGATAAACTCTAGGACGTTTCCAGTATTGTGGATGTCTTCCCTCCTGATTATAAAAGCCTTATACGTGTTTATTGTAGAATTTTTAGCAAAGTGTATAGAAAACGGAAATTATCCATAACCCCACTACCCAGAGGGGACTATATATTCCTTTTCAATTAGCAATAATCGCGCCTCGGATAAACCTCATTGGCTACGATACTGCCACTGCGCAAAGCTTATTCCTTGTTTACTTGTAAATATTATGTAAACCTAGAGTTTGGTTGACTGTAAGTCATATCCTGCTTTTTTCCACTCTCTATTTTCCCATTGTATTAAAAAGCCTCAGTTCATTAGGTTAAGTGCTAAGATGCTCAGCCATATGGATATGCCATCATTTATGTAGTCATTCCCCTCGTATATGTAGGTTGTTTTGCAGACTTAGAGCCGCTGACATTAGGTTTTTTGGGCTTAATCGTGGATGTCAGAGCGTGGTTGGATGCGGCTTTCAGAGAGGGCAGAGGGGAGATGAGGGGGCTGTGGAAAGAGATAGCATAGGAGAGCCTCAGCCTCCTCCCCGTTCCCTTATGACCGACACAAAGGTCATTGCGTTAAGAAAGCTCTTCCACCTCTTTGTGAAAACTACCTGTGTTTATAGAACTGAACGCATCTTGTATTTCTTTAGGAATAAATCCCTAGAAATTGAATTTTTGTGTCAGAGGCTCTTGATGAACCCGGCCAGACTGTCTTCCTATGAAATTGTGTTAATTTTCACTTCCATCAGCAGTGGATGAGAGTTCAGGAATCATTAGACCTTGAGCTGCACTGAGCATTGTCTTTTTGGCGGGGGGGGCAGGGGGCGGGTGAAGGAGCCAAAGATAGCTTTGGCAAAGGGGGGTGGGCCACAGCAGGCTAATACCCTTTGGAAGGGTTTAGGAGGTGGTTTTATAGTTTGGGGAGTGAAAATAGGGCCAAAGATAAGGATCAAGGTAGAGGCAAGCCTTCATTGTATTAATTTTTCTTTTTTTTTGGGGGGAGCTTTATGTATTTTTAGGGCGGCACCCGTGACATATGGAGGTTCCCAGGCTAGGGGTACAATCGGAGCTGTAGCTGCCGGCCTACGCCACAGCCACAGCAACGCTGGATCCGAGCCGCATCTGAGACGTACACCACAGCTCAGGGCAATGCTGGATCCTCAACCCACTGATCGAGGCTAGGGATTGAACCTGTGTCCTCAAGGATGCTAGTCGGGTTTTTTAACTACTGACGGGAACTCCTGCATGGTCTTTCAGAGCTGGTGTTTAGCGGCCCCAGGACTGGTCCTGGTGGTCCTTCTTCCTGGAATGAAGATGCTTCATCTAGTAGCTCTTCCATTTGTTGAGGGTTTTTGTTCCAATGTCTGGAGGTTCAGCTTCTTTGTGCCTCAGTGTAGAAGGACTTCAGTGAGAGACAAAGTAATAGGCAAGAAATAGGTTTATTAAGATGTTTGTGAGAGGTGCAAGCGAGGAGATTCTCCTGAGCATATTCTTTTTTAAACATGCAAACTTTTTTATTGCCATAATTAGCATTTTTTATGTTCTAGTGAGATTGGAACTTTTTTTTGTCTTTTAGTCTTTCGTCTATTTAGGGCCGCACCTGTGGCATATGGAGGTTCCCAGGCTAGAGATCGAATTGGAGCTGTGGCTGCCGACCTACGCAGCCACAGCCAGATCCGAGCCACATCTGTGACCTACACCATAGCTCACGGCAATGCCAGATTCTTAACCCACCGAGCGAAGCCAGGGATCCAACCTGTGTCTTCGTGGGTACTAGTTGAGTCCATTAACCACTGAGCCACGACGGGAACTCCAGATTGGAGCCTTTATTTGATAGGTTTGTTGTTTTGGCTGCACCTGTCTGTGGAAGTCCCTGGGCCAGGGATTGAACCTGTTCTGCAGTTGTGACCTGTGTCACAGCTGTGGCAACGCCATATCCTTAATAGTTCAGTAGCTATTCATTTCTTCTGGTTTGTTCATTTCCTTTGCTCATTTTCCCGTCAGATATAGTGGTTTTCTTATCAGTTTGTATAAGAGTTCTTTCATATTGGGATGTGGTCTTTTGTTAAGAATTTCTTTTTAAAGGACTAGCTAGTAACTATAAAAACATCATTATCAGTCTAGTTTTCAGGTGTCACCTAATCCGTTTTTTTTTTTTTTTTCAAGACTTGATTATTTGCTGCTTGGTTATAAGTCAAAATAATTGAGGTTTTGGCTCATTTGCCTGTTATGAGTAATGTTAGTAACATGTTTTTGTCTTTACAGAAAGAAGAAATGACATAACCCATTCAGCGTCCAAACTTTAAGGTCAAGGTGAGAAGGAAGGTCAGGAGGAATGGCCTGGCCAAGCCTTTTTCAGAGAGGTGCCCTGCTGTCCCGCTTCAGCCATCATCACATGGTTGTGTTCCTGCTCACCTTCTTCAGGTGTGTGCAGCTCTGGGACTCCTCGCTTCTTCTTTGCCTTTTTTTTGTCTTTTTGCCTTTTATGTAGAGCCGCACCCGCGGCATATGGAGGTTCCCAGGCTAGGGGTCAAATCAGAGCTGAAGCCGCCAGCTTATGCCACTGCAGTGACAGTACAGGGTCGTTAACCCTCTATGCCACAGCCACTTGAGATGCAATCCATGCCTGCAACCTACACCACAGCTCATGGCAATGCCAGATCCTTAACCAGGGATCGAACTTGCATCCTCATGGGTACTAGTCAGATTCATTTCCACTGAGTCACGACGGGAACTCCGCTTTTTTATTTTTAACTTTTTTGTTTGTTTTTTTTAGGGCCACACTTGTGGCATATGGAAGTTCCTGTTGCTTGCTTTTTTGAAAGAGAAGAATTCTAGGGAGTTCCCTTTGTGGCTCAGCAGTTAAGGAACCTGACTAGGATCCGTGAGGATGTGGGTTCGATCCCTGGCCTCACTCAGTGGGTTAAGGATCTGGCATTGCCGTGAGCTACGGTGTAGGTTGCAGACGCGGCTCGGATCCCGTGTTGCTGTGCCTGTGGCGTAGGCTGACAGCTGTAGCTCCGATTCGACCCTCAACCTGGGAATTTCTATATGCCATGGGTGTGGCACTAAAAAGAAAAAAAGAAGAAGAAGAAAAATTCTAATATTGCATAAAACAAATGGAAATAGATCTGATTTTATTGAATGTGTTTTCTTTGCTATTCATTCAGCTGTATTTCTCCTCTCCGACAGTTACTCATTGCTCCACGCGTCAAGAAAAACATTTAGCAATGTCAAGGTCAGTATCTCTAAGCAGTGGACCCCCAGTGCTTTTAACAAGTCAGCTGAACTGCCTGTGGAGGTAAGCAGAACAAAGTGCTGGGCTGGATTAAACAGGGAACCGTGGGGAGTTGCCTAGTGGCCCAGCAGGTTAAGGATCTGTTGTTCCTCCTATGCCTTGGGTTTCCACTGTGGCTTGGGTTGCCAGGGCCACCCATAAATTCTTCTTAAGTTCTATTTTGTGTCATTTATCCTTAGGATGACTCACTGTTTTCTATGGCATAAAATCCAAACTAATCTGCTTGATTTGTTAGTTTGCCCTGACTCAGGCTTGTTTTACCATTTCAACTCGCCTATTTCTCAGTGTTTTGAAATTGCACAATTCTGGCTAAGTTACTTCTGCTTTTTTTTTTTTCTTTTTAGAGCCATACTCACAGCATCTGGAAGTTCCCAGGCTAGGGACCGAATCAGTGCTACAGCTGCCAGCCTATGCAACAGCCACACCAACACCATATCTGAGCCGTGT
>PVHT020000237.1:4541931-4600631 GCA_004024745.2 Catagonus wagneri | reverse complement strand
GGTAGGAGTGTTGTGTCATTTAATTTTTTTTTTTTTTTTTTGCTTTTTGTCATTTTAGGGCCACATCCGCAGCATGTGGAGGTTCCCAGGCTAGGGGTCTAATCAGAGCTGTAGCCGCCGGCCTTCGCCACAGCAGTGCAGGATCTGAGCCGCGTCTGTGACCTACACCACAGCTCACGGCAACGCCAGATCGCTAACCCACTGAGCAAGGCCAGGGATCGAACCCACAACCTCATGGTTCCTAGTTGGATTCGTTAACCACTGCGCCACGACGGGAACTCTTGTGTCATTTAGTTTTGATCTTGAGTTTTATTCTGAGTCACGCACACTAAGAATTCCTACTGCAGGACAGTCTGCTGAACAGTTGAGGAAAACCTGTCTTCCTGTCTCTCCTGTTTAGGCAAAACATCCCTGGCTCTTTAGACCATAGTAATGACATTGAGCACTAAATGTGGTATTTCAGGTACAGGCTGCCCATTATACGGAAGAGTAGGATTTGATTTAGGCCTAAATTTCTGGTTATGTTGCCTTTTTTGTTGTACCTGCAGCATGAAGAAGTTCCCGGGCCAGGGATCGAACCCCCAGCACAACAGCATCCTGAGCCACTGCAGTGACCAGCAGGGTCCTTAACCCTCTGTGCCACAAGGGAACTCCTTACCTTTAAGGAGGAGTCGCTGGGTCGGGGATCCCCAGCACCACCCACAGATTTGATGACTAACTAATAGGACTCATAGGACTCAGCATATGACTCAAAACTGTGGTTTATTATGGTGAAAGGATACAGAGCAAAATCAACGAAAGGGAAAGCATGTGGAGTTCCTGTCTTGGCGCAGTGGGAATGAATCCAACTAGGAACCATGAGGTTGCGGATTCAATCCCTGGCCTCGCTCAGTGGGTTAAGGATCCGGCGTTGCTGTGAGCTGTGGTGTAGGTTGCAGATGTGGCTTGGATCTGGCGTTGCTGTGGCTGTGACGTAGGCTGACGGCAACAGCTCCGATTAGACCCCTTGCCTGGGAACCTCCATATGCCACAGGTGCGGCCCTAAAAGACAGAAAAAAAAAAAAAAGGAAAAGCATGTGGAGTGAGGTCTGGAGGAAACCAGGCGCACTCCATGAGATTCCAGTGCAGTCATACTGTGCTTCATCTTTCCAGCCCTAAGCTGTACCAGCGCCAGTAAGATGCAGCTCACTGGGGAAGCCCTTTAGAGACCTGGTGCCAAGTTTTGGGTTTTTTCTTTTGTTGTTTTTTTTTGGCTTTGTTTTTAAAGCTGCACTTACGGCATAGGGAAGTTCCCAGGTCTAGGGGTCAAATCGGAGCTGTAGCTGCCGGCTTACACCACAGCCACAGCAATTCAGGATCCGAGCCGCTCCTGTGACCTACACCACAGCTCACGGCAGAGCTGGATCCTTAACCCACTGAGCAAGGCCAGGGATCGAACCTTCATCCTCATGGATGTTAGTTGGGTTTGTTACTGCTCAGCCATGACGGGGACACCGTCCAGCTTTCATTTCATGCTCAGCCAGGTGCTTAGCTGCTTTAGAAAAGCAGTTACACAGACACAGTCTCTGTGTCTTAAGACTTTACAGCCGACCTCACCAACCTGGACACACACTGGAAAGAGTAAGGGAACATCGTGTAAAATCTGTGTGTACAGACACTAAAGGGGAAATGGGTAAGTCTAATATTTGAGGCCAACTTGACTCAAAATGTCAACAACCATTTATTCGGTTAAATTATAAAGTCTTATCTCGCCAGACAGCACAGTCTTCCCAGAGCGCATAGAAGAGCGTAAGACGTCTAAGCTTCTCCCCAGGAAAGGGGCGCAGGGTTCAAGGTGCCCTCAGCATTGCCGCCCAGCCTCAGCCGTGGCTGCTCGGTTGGCACGTCAACCAACCGGTAACCCTAACCCCACTGGTGTCAGGCAGAGAACAGACCCCCGCACGCAGGTCAACGTCATGTCGTCCTCGCTGCATCACTTCAGGAAGCTCTTTCATGTCAGAAGCTCCCCCCCGCCCCGCCCCTGGCCTCGCTGTAACTCGGTGATAAATGTTCTCACTTAGGAAACCTGCACCTCGACCTTTCGTGTTTCCAGGAAGTGCCCCGCCGTGTGGCAGGCCAGGCTGGCTGATGCAGTGCCCTCCCCCCACCACACAAAAACCTCCATCCGCTGGCCGCGGAGGCCAGTCTGTTCCCATGGTAACTGTATGTCCCTACAGGCCAGCACGTGGGACTCGAGCCTCTTAAAGTCTTCCTTTTTTTGAGGGCCGCACCCGCAGCATATGGAGGTTCCCAGGCTAGGGATCGAATTGGAGCTGTAGCCACTGGCCTGCGCCACAGCCATAGCAGCATGGGATCCGAGCTGTGTCTGCAACCTACACCACAGCTCACGGCAACGCCGGATCCTTAACCCACCGAGCCAGGCCAGGGATTGAACCCGCAACCTCATGGTTCCTAGTCGGATCCGTTAACCACTGAGCCACTACAGGAAGTCCTGTTTTTTTTTTTTTCCCCATTCTTTTTCTATTTATTTATTTCTTTTTTCCCATTATACCCAGCTGCACAGCATGGTGACAGGGTTATACATACATATATGGATTCATCACAAGTGGTTAGACATAGTTCCCAGTGCTGTACAGTAGGATCTCCTTGCTTTTCCAGCCCAGAGGCAACGGTCTACAACTCCTGGTTTTATTTTTATGTGAAACAAATAACCCATAACACAGTAACTTAAGTAGCAGCTTATGAAAAAGGCTTTTTTCAAAACAAAAAAAATCGCTTAATGAAGAGTGTCATTCATCTACATTTTTGCAGATCCCTTCATGTCTGGCTTAATAGAAGACAGTGGGTTTTCATGTCTGCTTCTGAATTCAGTCTCTCGCAGCATGATCCTTTGAAGTGTGTGAGGAGAAGTTCGCTTTCACAGATACACAGTGGAAAGCAGAGAAGTATTTTAATAGCCTTTTCAGTTAATTGTGGATATTTGTCTTTGATACCACAGCAGAATTTGACAAGTGGCAATTTCTTAAAGGTTAGTTGCAATGTGGAATCTGAAACTGTATTAATTAACTTTTTTATATACTTAGATTCAGATCCATTTGTCTGTCTTGTACTTTGAATGGGTCTTGAAGTGACAGGCTCATTTCATTCTTTTCTGAGGAAATATCTGCCAGATACCCAAATCTGAATAATGAGTATTCGTCTGTCAGTCACTCTTTTGAGTAAAGATGACATTCCAGCTTGTGGCTCACACAGATTTCCTTAGGGTAGCCACCTTCCTTTGCTGTGCTGAGTGCTATATGCATATTCTTCACTTCATCACAGCATATTTTTAAAAAAGAAAGTGTACTCAGGAACCAGATTTAATAAGACCAATAGTTTTTATTGCTTGACAAATATTTATGGAATATCTAACATGTGGCAAGGACATTCTTAAGTGAAATTGCCAGTTTTTTTTTTTTTTTTAAACTGAGTGTGGCAGTAAAGAATACAATAATTAGGAAGTTCTCTTTGTGACTCAGTGGTAACAAGCCCAACTAGTATCCATGTGGATGTGGGTTCGGTCCTTGACCTCCCTTAGTGGGTTAAGGATCTGGCGTTGCCGTGAGCTGTGGTGTAGGTTGCAGATGTGGCTTAGATCTGGCATTGCTGTGGCTGCGGCTGGTGGTTGTAACTCCAGTTTGACTCCTAGCCTGGGGACTTCCATATGCTGCAGGTGCAGCCCTAAAAAGCAAAAAAAAAAAAAAAAAAAAAAAATGCAGTGATTTCTAGTGACTTTGGTGTCACTGCTTTGGTCCATGCTAAGGCACAGGAGTTTTACCCACCACTGTTTTTGCACCATCAGTAGAAAAAGGGAAAAAGCAGGTAGCATTTTAGTGTTGCACAAGTAACTTTGGCCTTGTGCAGCTTTTTGCACGTGTGTTTCCTTACAGACAGCATGCCGATTTGCTGTTTTCAGTGTCACCCGGGGTCTGAGATCAGACGGAGGTGGTACTTGACGGGGCCCTGGACCCTGGGGACTGACCTGTTCTCGTTTTGTGGCTGCAGATTTGGAGCAGAAACCATCTCTTTCCCAGTGCGGAGGAAGCCACTCTGTTCCTCGGAACACTGGACACCATTTTCCTCTTCTCTTACGCCGTGGTAAGTTCTAGGCTTTTACATGGAGGAAAAATGTAAAATGACTCCAAACCTTTTAAAGTTGGTGAAGGGCTTTGAATTTGCTGACTGAGCAGTGGTCAGTGTTGCCGGAGTTTATTTATTTATTTGATCCCAAAATAGCTTTATTTGTTTATTATTTTTTTTTTTTTTTGCTTTTTAGGGCCTCACCCGCGGCATATGGAGGTTCCCAGGCTAGGGGTCCAATTGGAGCTACAGATGCCGGCCTACACCACAGCCACAGCAACGCCAGATCTGAGCCGCATCTGGGACCTACACCACAGCTCACAGCAACGCCAGATGCTTAACCCACTGAGCGAGGCTAGGGATTGAACCCCAACCTCATTGTTCTTAGTTGGATTCGTTAACCACTGAGCCACGACGGGAACTCCAGAACCAAAAATAGCTTTATATAAACTATTAATAGATACCTAAATACAATATGGTTTTCAAAATGAAATCACGATATATAGCTGTTTTCATAAAGGACACCAATCAAAAGCTATATAACGACACCAAATCCAAATACAGGTGAAGATATTCCTCTGAATTTCATGTTTCACGGAGTATCAAAAACTACTCATCTTTTAGTCCTTTTCTTGTACATAGTTCTTTATCCACCTTCTCTGCATAGGATGGGATTCCTCGATTTAATTTCATTTTCTGTGTGGCATTTTCCACAGATACATATCATTGGCTGCTGTTTTGGGGGCTGAGTGTCCTTCTGTGTGTTGATTGTTGTCCCTTCAAATCCCACACCGCCAGAACCCTACCCAGGCAGCATGGAGAAACTTTCCTACATTTTGTGTCCCATCGGTCCATCCGTCCATGCATTTATTTGACAGATATTTTTTGAGCACCTAGCGTGTGCCGATGAGAATCGATCAGTGAGCCAGCCACACAGGAAAAATCACATCCTTCATAAGGCTTATATTCTTGAGTGGGTGCTAAAGGAGAGACAAACAGTAACAGAATGTTATAAATTTATTTATTTATTTTTTCATTTGTTAACAATGAATTTTATTTTAGTTATAGGTGTACAAAGATCATAAGTCAATTCGATAGATTTTGCGTCCCAAACCCACAGTGCATCCCCCCACCCCCCAGATTGTCTTATTTGGAAAACCAAGGTTTTCCAAAATCTGTGAGTCATTGTCTGTTCTTCAAAGAAATTCATTGTGTCTCTTTAGTTTCTACATGTGAGCAGTAGCATTGGGCGTTGCTGTCTAATTGTCTGACTGGCCTTCAATGCCAGATGCTCCGGGGGCTCTTTCTCCCTGTGCCCGATCCCCAGGCGTGGGGATTTGACGTGGGGCTCAGAACTCTCAGTCCTGTAGCTGAGTCTCTGTGCTGCAGTTACTTTCCAGTCTGTGGGGCTTCCCACCTGGGAGGTATGGGGCTGCTTCTATCGCGTAATCGCCCCTCCTACCTCCTGATGTGGTCTCCGCTGTGTCTTCTGGAGTAGAATATCTTTTTTGGAAGTTTACAGTCCATTTGGTTGAAGGCTGCTCGGCATTTGGTTGTAGTTTTGTTGTTTTTTGGGAGTGAAGTTGAGCTCCAGTCCTTCTATTCCGCCATCTTAATCCAATCTCCTAGAATGTTATAAATTTATAAGTCAGTTACCAAGTGTATGCTAGGCGGTAAGTGCCTCGGAAAATGAAGCTCCTGGAGCTCTGGGTGGGCTTGTTGAATTAGAACGGGGAGGGACCTGGCCGAGAGCAGAGACCTCAAGTGGGTGAGTGAGCTCACGGCAGAGGTTCTGCTGGAGGTATAGATTTCAGAGCCCTTTGCGTTGTAGATGATTTTTTAAATTACGGTGCTGGATGATTTTTTAAATCATCAAGAGAGCTGCTGAGGACAGAGATGAGGGGGTAAGACTGAGTTGGGGGGTGGGCTTCCAAGAGTGAGAGGCTGGAAGATGAGGGTCGGGGATGCTGAGAGCGAGCAGGAGATCTGTGAGAGGATGGCCACCTGCAGGCCAGGCCATCCCTGAGGTCGTGTCCTGGGATTAGGCAGCCAGTCTCTCTGGTCCTGGGGAATGTCTCTGGTGGCTGCTGAGTTAGAGCAGTGGGGCCTGTGCTGGCAACAGCTGGGCTGTGCGCCAAGACATGCAGTCTGACCTTTTCTCCCCAGCGTCTTGCTGCTTACCTTTAAAATGTCCAGTTTGGGGATCTCCCATTCTGGCGCAGTGGAAACGAATCTGACTAGTGTCCATGAGGATGGCGGTTCCATCCCTGGCCTCGCTTAGTGGGTTAAGGATCCCGTGTTGCCGTGAGCTATGGTGTAGGTCACAGACGCGGCTCGGGTCCCACGTGGCTGTGGCTGTGGTGTAGGCCAGTAGCTGTAGCTCCATTTCAGCCCCTAGTCTGGGAACCTCCATATGCTGCAGGTGCGGCCCTAAAAAGCAAAATAAATTGTCCAGTTTTAAAAAAGGCTTTTAAAGAGTTCCCATTGTGGTGCAGCAGAAATGAATCTGACTGGTTTCCATAAGGATGCGGGTTTGATCCCTGGCCTCACCCCGTGGGTCAGGGATCTGGCATGAGCAGTGGTGTAGGTTGTCGCAGATGCTCCTTGGATCTAGTGTTGCTGTGGCTGTGGCGTAGGCCGGCATCCGTAGCTCTGATTCAACCCCTAGCCTGGTAAACTCCATGTGCCACAGGTGTGGCCCTAAATATTATTAAAAAGAAAAAGCCTTTTAGATATGAGTGTGGGGGATGTGACATACTGGGTGCAAGTCCCAAAGTTATCTCTAAGTGCTTATCTGGATAATGATTAGAGTATCTTTGAAGAGGAAACTTAGAGACACATTTGGAACAGATATTGGATGATTTAGCCTAGCTGTTCAGCCCAGCATTGTCTGTATAAAATCCCAACGTAGGATCATTTGGCTTTGACTGGAGCACTCCCACGATGCTTCTCTGAGCCTTTTATGAAGAACCGGAAGACGCCGTGTGGCCTCGTATTACAAGGAGCTCTGCCACCATCAGCCAGCTCTTTTAAACTTGGTTTGAAAATGGGATTTAACCTTTTTTTGATATTTGGTTTCCTTATCTACAGAATTATGCTGATACAGAGTTAGGGTGATTCCTATCTATAGGATTAAATAGGTTTAGGAGATAAAAGATAAGTGCTATGAAAAATCGGGGATCACAGCTTTTTATATCAAGCTGCATTTCCTTCTGCACCTTCCAGGCATTGTTCAGGCGTTTGGAGCAACACAGAATAAACTGGTTCTCTGATCCGAAACAAAATGTTTGGCTGTGATGATTGTTGTTTAAAAAAAAAGAAAGAAACATAATTGAGAGACCTTTGTTACTCCCTTAATTATATTTAGCCTAGGACCACGTGAATTGGAGCTGTAGACCCTAATCTCCTCTAACGCTTGCAGGTGCCTCTTTTGAGACAGTGAAAGCTTGGCAGTGATATCGACGGAGAATGTGGTGATGTTTATCAATGAAATTTTCTCTAACGTAGCTATATTTATACATCTCTGTTGTATTTATGATGTAGTTGATTTATTAGAAACACTGTATCCACATTTAGATATTTAGTCAAGGCATTTATTCATTTCACATCTTTGTGGGAGAAACCTAATGTGTACTGGGCTTAGCTCTTTTTGCAGCCTTGCTGCCAGTCTCGGCGTCCTAGTTCCTGCCGCTCGGTGGGAGCAGGGCAAAAGGCAGGCTGTACGTACCCATCTCAACTAATTATGGTCTCTACTCTCCTTGCCTCGTGGTGAAACCCAAGGGTCAGACGAAACAGGCAGGGCATGTGGCCCTGAAGCTTCTTCTCTGCAGGACACGTAACACATCTTAATTCAGGATGCTCATGACTAAGAGGGGTCGCTTTGGGAAAGCGGATAACTGATATTTAGGAGTCATTCTGTTCTAGAAGATGAAATATGGTTGTGTACTTGTTTTACTAGACTTATTCTTGGGTGTTTTTTTTTTTTTCCCGGT
Source organism: Catagonus wagneri (assembly GCA_004024745.2). Classification (NCBI taxonomy): domain Eukaryota; kingdom Metazoa; phylum Chordata; class Mammalia; order Artiodactyla; family Tayassuidae; genus Catagonus; species Catagonus wagneri. The sequence continues at coordinate 4,592,520 of PVHT020000237.1, read as the reverse complement.
CTCTTTAAGGCTGTTAAGGATCAAGTAGAACAGAATTTTGCACTGAATTACACTGTCTTGGCACACGAAGTGTTGATGGTAGTGTGTGCAGAAGCCCAGTGTCACTTCATGAAACACTGGTGAAATGGGTGTAGACAGCTAGTCTAGGCATGAGAACGAGATTTGGTTGTTGTTGTTGTTTTGTTTGCCTCATTTGCTTTGTAATGCATCTTACTTTTTCCAGGCTGTGTTGTTAGCTGGAGCTATAAAATGAAATGCTTTCTTTTTAGGGCCTTTTCATCAGCGGTATCATCGGGGATCGGCTTAACCTGCGATGGGTTCTGTCTTTTGGCATGTGCTCTTCCGCCTTAGTGGTAAGTTGAAAGGTGTTATTTTTCTTACTGCTTTTACTCATCCTTACTGTTATTATTTTACTTGTTCTTATTATTGTTCTTACCATTCTTTTTGTTGTTGTTGTTTTTACTGTTCTTTTACTTTTACTGATACCCAAGCTGTTCCCCTCCTTCTGTATGTAGAGTAGAAGAGTAGAAATAATCCTGAGTTTTTTCACCCGCTGTGCACCGTTTCGGTCAGGGATGTCTTTCAAGTACGATTTCGGTTACATCCCTCTCTGGATTCTTAGTCACCAACAAAGTCAAGGTGTGTGTAGCTCACCCGGCACCCAGAGCCACCCAGAGCTGGAGAGGCGGGTCCCCGCCCACCTCCGCAGTCCAGGTTTCTGTCCCTCTCCTGCAGCTGTCAGCTACGCTTTCTCGGTGCTTCGGCCTCCTTATTTGAATCCGTCCACCCAGCACTGCAGCGAGGGCCCTGTGAGTACTGCGTGTAGGGCATTTGGAACGGTGCCTGGTGCATTAAGTGCCGAAGAGGGCAAGCTCTATATTAGATTCATCTTTATTTGCTTACCGGTGTCTAGTCATAAACTTTTGTTGGTTGGAGTTCCTGTTGTGGCTCAGCGGAAACAAATCCGACTAGCATCCGTGAGGATGCAAGTTCGATCCCTGGCCTCACTCAGTGGGTTAAGGATCCGGTGTTGCCATGAGCTGTGGTGTAGGTCGCAGACGCGGCTCGGATCCTGCGTTGCTGTGGCTGTGGCTGTGGCAGAGGCTGGTAGCTGCAGCTCCGATTAGACCCCTAGCCCGGGAACCTTCATATGCCGCGGGTGCGGCACTAAAAAGCAGAAAAAAAAAAATTGATCATTGAATGGATAGCATGGAGTGTAGTTAGACTCTATTGCTGTTTTTCAACTTTTTCAACATCTGTCATCTGTGTACAGGGAAAAACTTTTTTTTTCCTTATATTTTAGAATTGAAGCACTTTATTCACAAGCTGCTCACCCCCACATATATACATGCTATTTTTAAACCCGTGTACATTCCTTTTTTTTTTCCTTACATCTTTTGAAAAGCTGAAGTATGTACACAAAGTTCCCCTTTTTAGTGTATCGTCCTGAATTTTGAACAAACGAGTCCAGTTAGGTGACTACCACCTTTCCTCCCGCCCCCAGCCTTTGGCAGCCGGTGACCGGTTTTCTGTTCTCCCGGTGTTCCAGAACGTCACGCAGCTGGAGTGGGACAGTGTTGCACCCATACCGTGTTTAGACCCACGCCAGATATTCCCAAAGGAGACCGACCACAAATACAACGCCCACTCCAGTGAAATGCCTAGAAAAAAGCAGTCCCTTGACGCATGCCACCCGATTCTCGCGAGTTCGGCCAATGCACTCAGCCGTGGCGGCGGTAATAGCAGCTGCCCCTCGCGGCTCCCAGGCCACGTCTGGGCTGTCCCGCCGGAGTGGGCACGTGTGGGCTCCGGTCGCCCCCCAGAGCGGCCCGCCGCAAGCCAGGGGGAGCGGAAGCCGATGTGAACAGGGGGAGACCTAGCCTCTTCCGGCCGGAGATGCAGCCTAGAGAGACACGGCCCCCTCTGCGTGTCGTGCTGTTTGCCGGCGCCGCTTCCCGGGTCGGGCCGGGCCGCTGGTTGTCCGGCTTCAGAGCTGCCCCGAGCGGGGCCGCCTAAGAGTCCGCTGTGAGCCTCCCAGGCTCCCGACGCCGGGTGCATTCTTCACGGCAGGTCTTCGCTTGGGAAGTCCGTGCAGATGTCACATGTGTCTTTCTCTTCCTCCTTCCCCAAGGTGTTTGTCTTCGGCGCCCTCACGGAGTGGCTGCACTTTTACAACAAGGCGCTGTACTGCTGCCTGTGGGTTGTGAACGGCCTGCTGCAGTCCACCGGTTGGCCCTGTGTGGTGGCTGTTATGGGCAACTGGTTTGGGAAAGCCGGGTACGCCACTCCTTTCCTCTTTCGTTTCCCCCTTTAAGTAGCGTTTTTTTTTTAAATTTTATGGAAGTGTAGTTGATTCACAAGGTTGTGTTCATTTTTTGCTGTGATAGCAAAGTGACTCCGTTATAGACGTGTACTCTTTTTTTCCTCTTTTCCGTTAGGGTTTATCAGTATCCGATTGTTCACAGACTTGGCAGAGTCGCTTCACTCGATCCATTCAGCACTACCCGCATCTTTCCTCTGTTTCCGAAAATGGGCATATGGAGTTCCCGTCGTGGCTCAGTGGTTAACGAATCTGACTAGGAACCATGAGGTTGAGGGTTTGATCCCTGGCCTCGCTCAGTGGGTTAAGGATCTGGCGTTGCCGTGAGCTGTGGTGTAGGTTGCAGACGCGGCTCGGATCCCACATTGCTGTGGCTGTGGCGAAGGCCGGCGGCTACAGCTCCTGTTAGACCCCTAGCCTGGGAACCTCCATATGCCGTGGGTGCGGGTGCGGCCCTAGAAAAGGCAAAAAGACCAAAAAAAAAAAAAAATGGGCGTAGCGGAGAGGGGATGCGTGTCCAACTGCGTCGGAGGTGATGTGGACCAGAAAGCTGGTCCACCCTGGGAGACACGCTCTCCATACTCTTCTGGCTGGCGTCAGATTTCGAGTGTGGCTAAGATAGGAATGAAATTAAAAAAAAAATCTTCCCTTTAGAGAACAGAAATAACACGAAATAACAGAAGTCTCATGGGCCATCTCATGTATCTTCCTATGTTTTTTTTTTTTTTAATTTTTTTTGTCTTTTGTTGTTTTAGGGCCATACCCACGGCATGTGGAGGTTCCCAGGCTAGGGGTCTAACAGGAGCTATAGCCGCCGGCCTTCGCCACAGCCACAGCCACGCGGGATCCGAGCCACGTCTGCAACCTACACCACAGCTCAGGGCAATGCCGGATTGTTAACCCACTGAACGAGACCAGGGATCGAACCCGCAACCTCATGTTTCCTAGTCGGATTCATTAACCGCTGAGCCACAATGGGAACCCCTTTCTGTGGTTTTTGCTCTCCCTTTTTCTGAGACTCAGTGATCCAGTTTAACTTTCTTAACATTAAAGATAGGGAAACTGAGGCCAGAAGTTAGCCGTGTGGCTTGTCTAGGGTCACATAGCAAAGGCTCTAAGAAGATGAAGGTGCCCAGAAGAATGCCAGACCTGGGAATCCATTTGTGGCTCAGTGGGTTAAGAACCCGACTCGTTTCCATGAGGATGAGGGTTCCATTCCTGGCCTCACTCAGTAGATTAAGGGTCCGGCGTTGCCACAAGCTGCAGTGTAGCTCACAGATGCGCCTCGAATCCGGTGTTGCCTTGGCAGTGGCATAGGCCGGGAGCTGCACCTCTAATTCTTTTTCTTTTTTTTTTTTGTCTTTTTGCCTTTTCTAGGGCCGCACTCACGGCATATGGAGGTTCCCAGGTTAGGGGTCTAATCAGAGCTGTAGCCGCCGGCCTACACCACAGCCACAGCCACGCGGGATCCAAGCCGCGTCTGCAACGTACACCACAGCTCACGGCAACGCCGGATCCATAACCCACTGAGCAAGGCCGGGGATCGAACCTGCAACCTCATGGTTCCTAGTCGGATTTGTTAACCACTGAGCCACGACGGGAACTCCTGCATCTCTGATTCGACCCCTAGCCTGGGAACTTCCATAACCTGCAGTCCTAAAAAGAAAAAAAAAAGAATGCCAGACTTTGGGGCTTAACTTGGATATTTTTGCCCTCAAATCTTCAAGTAGCTGTCAGTTGTGTGTGAGTTCGTGTGTGTGAGGGGGACCATGGCGTGAGGCAGGGCAGCTGCTAAAGCATCTTCTGGGCCACCCAGGAAGAACCACGCTTCGTTTACTGGATGGAAACTAAGTTGAGATTCCCATAGACTTGGCCTTGTTGTTTGTTACTGCTTTTGACACTCTGCCTTTGTTGTTGATCATCGTTTGTGACTCTGCCTTCAGGAATAGTGTTAATTCCAGTTCCTCTCATTTGTCCCGGGTCAGTGTTTATGTGTTATGAGGTACATGTTTACTTCCTCCATGGCTCTACCTCGTTTGTTTATTCTTTTACGCAGGGACCGGTGTATGCGTACAGCAGGCCTCATTGCCCCGCTGCGGCGATCAGTGCCTGCTCTGATCACCTCCTCCAGTTTTCCGCCTTCCCCAGTTTCTTAAGGACAGTAGTATGCTTGCTGGCTGGTGATCTGTAATGTTGTGAAAGTTCACCTGTAAAATGTCTTGTGGTTAGAAGCACCGCCCAGCGGGAATGTTCTGATTATGTTCAGGGTGCTGGTGTTTTCCGTGACTTTCCAACTCTTGCGTCACTGGTTTAACAGAATTGATTTTCGGAGGGACTCATTCCCCTACGATATTTGAGCTTTCTTTGGATGCTGTCTGCTTGTGTGCTGTTTATTTTTATTTGTCATTTTTTGGCTGCCCCTGCAGCATGTAGAAATTCCCAGGCCAGGGATTGAACCTGCACCACCGTAGTGACAGCTGCAGGTCCTTAACCTGCTGTGCCGCCAAGGAACTCCAGTTGTTCTTAAGATTTTTAAGGTAATATCTTTCTACTCATGATTTTTGAAAATTACAGAGAGGCCACTTGGTTACTGTAGACAAACCAGATAATGTAAATAAACCTAGAGAAATACAGTCAAAAGCACCTGAAGTCCTGTCAATTAAAGATCATCACTTTGACAGGCATCATTTTGAGATAATCCTTATCTGAACTTCTATAAATTGGATGACACTGAGTGTTTGCTAGCAGTGACTGGACAGGCTGACCTCTTCATTATTTCTCTGGCTCAGTCACAAAAACGAAATTCAAGAAAGCCATTACAGTTGACTTTTGAAAGTAAGACTTTTTTTTTTTCGCTTTTTAGGGCAGCACTTGTGGCACATGGAGGTTCCCAGGCTAGGGGTCGAATCGGTGCTGCAGCTGCCTGCCTACACCACAGCAACATCAGATCCAAGCTGCGTCTGCGACCTACACCACATCTCACAGCAATGCTAGATCCTTAACCCACTGAGTGAGGCCAGGGATTGAACTTGCGTCTTCATGGATACTAGTCAGGTTCTTAACCTGCTGAGCCACAACGGGAACTCCAACAAGACAGTTCGTTTTTAAGCAAATAGCACTAGTAAGTGAAGCCGATGATGCACTTAGGAGACAGTGACTTTTCCTGAACATGACAGTGATCCCCAAAGTACCAATAGAACTGCGACAACTTTTTTTTTTTTGGATTTTTGCCTTATCTAGGGCCGCACCCGCGGCATATGGAGGTTCCCAGGCTAGGGGTCTAACAGGAGCTGTAGCTGCCGGCCTTCGCCACAGCCACAGCAACGCGGGATCCGAGCCACATCTGCAACCTACACCACAGCTCACGGCAACGCCGGATCCTTAACCCACTGAGCGAGGCCAGGGATCGAACCCGCAACCTCATGGTTCCTAGTCGGATTCGTTAACCACTGGGCCATGATGGGAACTCCAAACTGGGACAACTTGAAATCACAGTTTTCAGCAGGTATTGGTGAAATCTTATCTGTGGTCAGCAGTGTTATTCAGACCCTGACCTTCCCTCCAGGACCCTCTTGGTAGGTTGTATGTTTTATTTTTGTTGATTTATTTTTAATCACTCAGTGAATTTTATTACATTTATAGTTGTACAACAGTCATCACAGGTTGTGTGTTTTAGAGGTTTTGGGGCATTTTCAGACCCCGGAGAACATAGAGGTGATCTAGGTCAGATCATTTGTTTTCCAAGTGAAAAAAAATGGCGCAGAGGAATTAAGTGATCACTGGTGGCAGCGCTAGGTGCACTAGTGCAATCCCAGGCTGTCGTCCGTGTCACTGCCCTCAGCCCTTTGAGGGGCACGGCGCTTTCCAGATGAGAGCACTGAGCGTTGGCTGTGACTCGATGGAGTCACGCAGATGGAAGTGGCAGAGCTAAGACTTCGGAGCAGACTTTATTTCTCACTGTACTGTTGCTGTCTTCCTGTTCCTTTCTTTGTGTGTGTGTGTGTGTGTGTGTGTGTGTGTCTTTGTCTTTTTAGGGCCTCACCCATGGCATATGGAGGTTCCCAGGTTAGAAGTCAGATTGGAGTTGTAGCCGCCGGCCTACACCACAGCCACAGCAACTTGGGATCCGAGCCGCGTCTGTGGCCTACACCACAGCTCACAGCAACGCCAGATCCTTTTCAGCTCACTGCACCAGGCTTGGGATCAAACCCTTGCCTTCGCAGCCACCTGAGACCTTGCAGTCAGATTCTTAACCCACTGTGCCACAGCAGGAACTCTTTTTAATGACTTCATTGCGGTATACAATAAGCAGCCCGTGTTCAGGGTGTAAAATTCCATGGATTTGAGCGTGTGTACACCTGTAAAGTTATCATCACAATTAAGAGAATGACGTAATCCATCACCGCCTAAGGATTCCTCATGTCTCTTGTAATTCCTCCCTCCTCCCCCTCTCACCTCCTTTCTCCCTTCCACTGCCATTTCCAGGCAGCTGGTAATTGGCTGTCTGAGGTTTTTTTTGTGGGTGTTTTTTGTTTTTTGCTTTTTAGGGCCACACCCACGGCATATGGAGGTTCCCAGGCTGGGGTGGAATCAGAGCTACAGCTGCCGGCCTACACCACAGCCACAGCAATGCCAGATCCGAGCCGTGTCTGTGACCTGCACCACAGCTCATGGCAATGCTGGATCTTTAACCCACTGAGTGAGGCCAGGGATCGAACCCGCAACCTCATGGTTCCTAGTCACATTCGTTGCCACTGCATCACTGTGGGAACTCCTGAGGTTTTTTTTTTTTTTTTTTTTTTGACTAAGAGGTCTGCAGTTTTTTTTTTAATTTTTTTTAAAATTAAGAACTTTTTAAAATTCTGTGAATTTTTAACATTTATAGTTGTACAATGAATATCACAACCCAGTTGTAGAACATTTCCATCCCAAACCCCCAGCCCATCCCCCCCACCTCCCAACCTGTCTCCTTTGGAAACCATAAGTTTTTCAAAGTCTGTCAGTATCTGTTCTGCTCAGAAGTTCATTGTAACCTTTTTTTTAGATTCCACATGTAAGTGATAGCATTTGATGTTTGTGTCTCACTCTCTGACTGACTTCACTTAGCATGATAATTTCTAGGTCATGCATGTTGCTGCCAGTGCCATTATTTCTTTGCTTTTCATGGCTGAGTAATATTCCATTGTGTATATGTACCACATCTTCTTTATCTACTCCTCTGCCAATGGGCATTTAGATTCCTTCCATGTCCTGGCTATTGCATATAGTGCTGCGATGAACATAGGAGTCAATATCTGAATTCTCTAAAATCTCATGGAAGTGAAACCATGCAGTATATCTTATCTGTCATCTTGCATTCAGTGCAGTAATGACAACATTCATTCATGTGTGCACCAGTATTTTATTCCTTTTTATATCTGAGGTGTCATCCGTTGTATTACAGTCTGCCTGTCTCCCTGTTGGTGAACATTTGGGTTGTTTTTAGTTTTTGGCTCTTACTTGTAAAGCTGCCGTGAACACTGGTGTACGAACCCTTGAGTGGACATATGCTTTCATTTCCCTTGGTAAGTGCCTTGGAGTAGAGTGACCTTGGAGTCAAGTGGTAGGTGTGTGTTTGTCTTTTTAAGAAACTGGCAGTTTCTTCCAGTGTTCGAACCACACACACCCTCACCAGCAGAGTGTAAGGGTTCTGGTTGCTCTGTAGCTTTGGCAACACTTGCTGTGCTCGGTGGGTGTTTTGATTTTAGCTCTTCTAGTAGGTGTGTCGTTATAACCTTCTTGTGGCTTTAATTTGTGTTTCCCTGATGTCTGATAATGTTGAGCATATTTTCATGCGCTTATTTGCATCTTATTGTGTGTGTCCGTGCACAAGTGTGTAAAGTATTTCTTCAAATCTTTTGCCCCCACCTTTCAGAAACTTTGGATCTGAGGTGATAGTAGATTTATACTCTTTAACATTTTTTTATTGGCATTCTGTGTTCTTCACGTTATTGAGTTTTGAGAATTCTTTTTATTTCATTGACAAGTCTTTTGTCAGCTAAGTGATAGGCATATATTTTCTCCCAGTCCGAGGCTCGTGTTTTTCAATTCTCTTAGTAGTGTCTTTCTGGAGTTCCCATTGTGGCTCAGTGGTAATGAACCTGACTAGTATCCATGAGGATGTGGGTTCAATCCCTAGCCTTTCTCAGTGGCTTAAGGATCTGGCGTTGCCGTGAGCTGTGGTGTAGGTCACAGATGTGGCTCAGATTCCACGTGGCTGTGGCTGTGGCTGTGGCTATGGTGTAGGCTGGCAGCCACAGCTCCGATTCGACCCTTAGCCTGGGAACTTCCATATGCCGTACTTGCGGCCCTAGAAAGCAAAAAAAACAAAAAAAGTGTCTTTCAATGAGCCCCAAATTAAACTTTAGTATAATAAAATCTTAGAGGAGGCCTGATGTTGTGCCATTTGGGTGCATTAAAAAAAAAAAAAAAAAATGAAATGTTGATTCTTCATAATGTGAGCTTGCACTGATTCTGATTCTGTTTTCTTCTCTTTGCACCGTCCCCGCCTTAGACGAGGGGTTGTTTTTGGTCTGTGGAGTGCCTGTGCCTCAGTGGGCAACATTCTGGGAGCGTGCCTAGCTTCTTCTGTTCTGCAGTACGGTTATGAGGTGGGTATTTCTTTCTAGCTTTTTCTTGAGTATGTAAGTACATTTTTATTTTTAGGAAGTAATCCTGTGACCACTGAGAACCACCCAGAGCTATGTCCGGGTGAGGCGAGGTTTGTGTTAAGAGAGGACAGACTTCTGGTAGATTTAAACATATTAAAAAAATTACTCGTGGAAAAAACACCCACATCTAAAAACTCGTAATCAATTGAGGACAGGTATTTGCAACTCAAGTTACAGATCAAGGACTAATCTCCGTAATATATAATAATATGTAAAGAGTGCCCACAAATTGATAGAAACCTACAACACAATGAAAGGAAAGGATCTGAATGTGTAATTCATGAAAAGGAAATAGTTATGACCCATAAACACAGGGCAAGGTATTCCACTTCACTCAGAACTTTTCATTCAGTGAATATTTTTAAGCTCCTCTAAGTGCCCCTGGGCAGTAGAGAATAGAGCCCTGACCACAAGAGACAGAAATCTCTGCCCTTGGAGTTCCTGTCGTGGTTCAGTGATAACGAACCTGACTAGTATCCATGAGGACACAGTTCGATTCCTGGCCTCACTCAGTTGGTTCAGGATCCTGCATTGCTCTGGCTGTGGTGTAGTCCGACAGCTGCAGCTCGGATTCAGCCCCTAGCCTGGGAACTTCTTTATGCCACAGGTGTGGCCCTAAAAAGGCAAAGAAAAATCCCAAAACTCTGCCCTTATGAAGTTTAGTGGACAGAGAAATGCAGATTATAACTATTGTATGTAGAAGAAATTCTCTTGTGGTGCAGTGTTAAGGGTCCAGTATTATTGCATCAGCAGCTTGGGCTGCTGCTGTGATACGGATTCCACCCCTGGCCAGAAATTTCCACTTCCACAAGTACAGCCAAATAAAAAACAAACTGCTCTGCTCTGTAGAATTCCCTGATGGCTCGGGGTGAGGGGCGGTTAAGGATCTGGTGTTGTCTCTGCCGTGGCTCGGGTCACTTCTGTGGCGTGGGTTCTATTGCGGCTACAGCTCTGATTCGACCCCTAGCCTGGGAACCTCCGTATGCCTCGGGTGTGGCCCTAAAAGGACAAAAAGACAAACAACAACAACAACAACAACAACAACAAAAAACCTGCACAATTTTAAACAGAAAAAAAATCTACATTGTATGCTCCTTAAATTTGTAAAAACCCCCAAAATTTGACAAAATATTATGTTTATGAGGATGTGACAAAACAGGCATTTACGATGTGAGAGTAAAAGACCTCTTGGGGTCAGTATGGAACTGTTTCCCAAGATGACAAGTGCTGTAACCGAGCACTTCCACCTCCATGACTTGATCGCACAGGTGAGTGTGCGCCACCGTGTGCAGAGACGCCCCGCAAGGTGACTGACTTCAGCATCATTGGTAATAGCAAGAGGTTGATAACAAGTGTCTACCAAAAGGGAAATAAGCCGTGAAACACCTCTTTTTTGGGGGGGCCGCACATGTGGCATATGGAGGTTCCCAGGCTAGGAGTCGAATCGGAGCCACAGCTGCCAGCCTACGCCACAGCCACAGCAACGCCAGATCTGAGCCGCCTCGGCGACCTACGCCACAGCTCACGGCAATGCCAGATCCTTAACCCACTGAGTGAGACCGGGAATCGAACCTGAATCCTCAGGAATACTAGTCAGATTCATTTCCGCTGAGCCATGCCTGGAACTCCAAACTGTGGAACCCCTCTTAAGTGGAATTCTGTGCAGCTATGAAATAGAATTAGGCAGCTGTGTGTGTCCTCATAGGGAGAGAGCTCAATGGTGTGTTAAGTGAAGAAAGCAAAAGTGGGAGTTCCCGCCATGGCGCAGTGGGCTAAGACTCCGATCGCGACGGCAGGGGTCGCTGCAAAGGTGTGGGTTCAGCCCCGCGGCCCAACGCAGTGCCTTAAAGGACCCTGAGTTGCTGCAGTTGCGGTGTAGGTCCCATCTGTGGCTTGGTTTCAGTCCCTGGTCTGGGAACTTTCATGTGCTACGGATGCGGCCTTAAAATCAAAATAAAAAAAAAAGCAAGGTTACATACCCCGGCACACTGAATGCTGCCATTTGTGTGAAATGGAGGAAGCCTTGCTCATTGGGTTAAGGATCTGGCATTGCTGTGAGCTGTGGTGTAGGTTGCAGATGCGGCTCGGATCCCGCGTGGCTGTGGCTGTGGCAAAGGCCAGCGGCTACAGCTCCTGTTAGACCCCTAGCCTGGGAACCTCCACATGCCGCGGGTGCGGCCCTAGAAAAGGCAAAAAAAAAAAAAAAAGTGATCCTTGGGGTTCTGCAATCATATTAGTACCACTCCGTGTCCAAGAGACCTTAATTATCCTCTCCGAACCCCATGGAGTCATTGGGGGAAAACTGGTGAGAAAATACAGGGAAAACACTTAGCCCAGTGGCTGGCGCAGGCCGGGAGCTCGGCTCTTGTTTCCCTCCCAGGCTCCCTGTCCCACGCGCCTCTGCTGACCCCCTTGAACGAGTGTCCCAGATGCGTCAGTTCACCTTTCCCTCCCCCCCCCACAGTACGCCTTTCTGGTGACGGCGGCCGTGCAGTTTGCTGGCGGGATCATCATCTTCTTTGGGCTCCTGGTGTCCCCAGAAGAACTCGGTGAGGAGAAGCTGTCCCTTCTGTGCTGAATGTCTTACGGTTCCCGGCGGAGAGAAATCCGTGGCCAGGACGGCCCGGCCCTTTCTTTGCAGGAGAACCGTGTGCTCCTTTCAGCGAATGAAAGGAGCAGTATTGCCGCTGGTGTCTGGCAGATGCTGTGGCCTCGCCTGGCCCGGCTGCAGCGTTTGGGGGAGGGAGGCCCACCTTTTTATAGATCCGGGGAGAGCTCATCAGTTGCAAATGGGTTTTTTATAATGGAGACGCTGGCTAGAAACGGGCACGGATGTATTTTGAATTTCGTTTCTTGAGACAGATTTCTTTTCCATCATCAAAATAATCTAGTGTACTTCTCTGTGGTTAAATACAGAGCGTGTCCAGGCAAAACCACAGAAGCGAAAAGACGTCCAATTCTTCTGTCTTTTGAGTGTTATTAAAGAGACACATCAGTTTAATGGTATATAATTAACTTTTTTTTTTTTTTTTTATGTAAGGGAGTATGATGTAGTTGAAAAAGCATTGCCTTGAAGCCAGATAAAGGAGAATTAGAGTCCCGGGTTTGTTGCCCAAGAGCTGGGTGACCTTAATTGACCTTGGACTCTGAACCTTCGTAGCCGCTTCTGTGAAATGCAGATAAGACACAACCTGTGTCTCGTACGTAGTGACGTCCGCACAGCGCTCAGAACAGTGCCGGGCCCCTGGATGGCCCTCTGGACGTGCCTGTCTGTCACTGTTGTTTGCAGGTCTCCCGGGTATCGAGGCAGAAGAAAATTTTGAAGATTCACACAGGCCATTAATTAATGATGCTGAAAATGAAGATGAATCTGAGCCGAATTATTCAATCCAGGAAGGCAAGACTGTCACCCAAGGCAAGGCAATAAGCTTTCACCAGGCTTGTTGCCTTCCTGGAGTTATACCGGTAAGGACCGCTCGCGTCGCCTCACCGCAGCCGCTGCCGTGTTGCTGCCGGGTAGCAACTGCACCTGGGATAACGCATGTTCAAGTATTTAGCTTCCCTTCGAGACTTTATTTTAGGAATGTGTGTTCAGAGGAATATGTCTGGTGGCCCTCAGCTTGTCTCTAAATTGGCACCACTTGAAATTTTTATCCGATATCTCCTGAAGGAGTTGGCAGACTTTTTTTTTTTTTTCTGTGCAGAGCCAGATGGTAAATGTTTTTAGTTTTTTTTGGGGGAGCGGGCATTCTCTGCCACAACTATTCAACTCTAGAGCAAAAGAAGCCATGGACAGTATGGAAAAAATGGACCTGGCCGGAGTTGGCCCTTGAACCTGAGTTTACTGACCCTGATCTCGCGTTCGAATGAGAAGGCAAAATTGATACCTTAAAAATGTATACCTCAGGAGTTCCCGTCATTGCACAGTGGTTAACGAATCCGACTGAACCATGAGGTTGCGGGTTTTATCCCTGGCCTTGCTCAGTGGGTTAACGATCTGGCGTTGCCGTGAGCTGTGGTGTAGGTTGCAGACATGGCTCGGATCTGGCGTTGCTGTGGCTCTGGCATAGGCTGGCAGCAACAGCTCCAGTTAGACCCCTAGCCTGGGAACCTCCATATGCCGCGGGTGTGGCCCTAAAAAAGACAAAAACAAAAAAAGGGTATACCTTTTGGCCTATGTGAAGTATTAGAGAATCATAAGCAGACCAAAAGGGATTTTGCTTTTTTTTTTTTTTAAGAGCTACACCTGCATCATATGGATGTTCCCAGGCTAGAGGTCAAATCAGAGCTCCAGCCACCGGCCTACACCACAGCCACAGCAACGCCTGATCTGGGCTGCGTCTGCAACCTACACAACAGCTCAAGGCAACGCCGGATCCTTAACCCATTGTGCAGGGCCAGGGATTGAACCTACGTCCTCATGGGTACTAGTCAGATTCGTTTCCACTGCGCCACGACGGAACTCCCAAGAGGGCTTTTGAATGGATTGTTGAATTTGCCTTCTTTGCGTATATTCTTACCGTTCTGGGGGGGAAAAGTTTGCCCTTCCATTAAAAAAAAAAAAAAAAGAGCAGAATGCTCCACAGTATTTCTTGCTAATGCATTCCAGTGTTTCCACAGCCTTGACAGTCAGGTTTCTTCCTCACGTCTAAACTGAATCCCTTTTGCTGCAGTTTTTCTGTCTTGCGGTTTCGGGCGCGCTAGCACGGGATGGGAGCTAAGAGGCCTAGGTTATGTGTCCAGCTTCCCCGCTAACTCTCTGTGAGGCCTGGGGTAAGCCACTCAGCCCGTCCTCGTGCCCCAGTTCCCTTTTCCGTGGCGTAGGAGGTCCGCCTGCCCGTCCTCCCCGGGGCCCGTCACGTTGGGTTTTTGTGCGGTGAGTAAGCACCCTCTTTATGCTCTTGTTCAATGGGGCTTCGTGACTGTGACCCCTCGGTTAGAGTCAGAGCCCGCAGGTAGTCCTGTGCCCACCAGTTCCCCGTCTACCCGTGTCCCCAAGCTAAAGGAACTGTCACGTGCAGAGAGTTCAAGCATGAGCTGGAATTTTAAGTGCGGTTTCCCACAATTCTGCAAGCGACAGATGACGTGAAATACAGGGACGGCAGCGAGTTCCTTTGGGCCCGTTCTTATGCTAACGATTAGGATATTTTTCAAGACGTTATTAAAACACTCTGCTGGTAATAGTTTAGTTTCGGAGACGGAACCTAGATAGCGCGTGACTACCCAGGGCCCTCTGGTGCTGTTCTTTTGTATTTTCCCAAGCTATTGTTCCCTGCCCTGGGCAGAGCATAAAGGAAATCTAGTTAACTGAATTCCTTTGTCTTTGAGGCAGGCTGTCTGGACAAAACGCCCTCATGATTGGGGTTCGGCTCTCTGGGGGGTGGCCGGTTACCCTGCCAGGGAAGCTGTTTATAGAACAAGTGGTACCTAGGGAATAGCTGGCAGCTCCAGGGAGAAGAATATACTAGCCAGACAGCCTTTGAAGTCAGTCTCTCTGCTCCTCCCCCCTCTTCCTTTGATGCTGAACGTCAGGATTTCCTGGTAATGACGTGTTGAGTACCGGAGTCCCAGCCCCACCGCCGTCTTCGGGCAGCTGCAACTTGCATTCCTCTGCGCAGAGCTGCAAGGCCCGTGGCAATCCTCTTCTTTCCTTTTTGACTCTCCCCTAGATGCGGGCATCTAAGCGTTTGCAAACTGCAACGTGAAAGCAGCTGCCACGCTGATGCCGCTCTCAGACCTTGAAACTATAGTCCAGTCCCATTGCTTTGCATCGATCATAGCAGAGACTCGGTTGGATGTAGAACAACCAAAAAAAGTCCCGCTGCCGGCGGTGAAAGTGGGGATGTTTGCTGGATCCATTTGCTTTTGGCTACTGCTAGTTAGTGGCATGACCGCCTCCGTCTTCATCTAGGTAAAGAAGTCTGAGTATGTGCCCGGCCTCATAGGTTCAAAACACTGGTTTGCTTCTATCGGAGAACTGAAAGGAGAAGAAAGTGTGGACAATTAAGAACTAGTCCTGTGGAGTTCCTGTCGTGGCTCAGTGGTTAATGAATCCGACTTGGCACCATGAGGTTGCGGGTTCGATCCCTGGCCTTGCTCAGTGGGTTAAGGATCTGGCGTTGCCGTGAGCTGTGGTGTAGGTTGCAGACGCGGCTCGGATCTCGCATTGCTGTGGCTGTAGTGCAGGTCGGCAGCTACAGCTCCGATTCGACCCCTAGCCTGGGAACCTCCACGTTCCACAGGTGTGGCCCTAGAAAAGCCAAAAAGATTTAAAAAAAAAAATTATAGAACTAGTCCTGTGTGTTTTTTATTCCAGAGGCTTACTGTACTGCCTTTCTAGAGGCTAATGGGCGCGAAGAGAAGAGGGAGACTAGGTTAAGTCAGGCAGATGGGAATTTGTGGAAACGTTTAATTGTAAAATCAGGTACTTGTTTGCCCCAAACTCCTTCTCTTTTCTCGTTTTGCTCTTTAATTACGTTAAAAACGGTGCTCCTGCTGGGCTGTTTGTTCCTTGCTGGCAGCTGGATGTTTTCCTTTCAGTATTCACTGGCCTTCGCCTGCCTGAAGTTAGTGAATTACTCCTTCTTCTTCTGGTTGCCCTTTTATCTGAGTAACAACTTCGGATGGAAGGAGGCTGAAGCTGACAAGCTGTCCATTTGGTACGACGTGGGAGGAATTATAGGTAAGGCCAGCGATACTCCTTTTTCTGTAATGAAAGTTAATCACGGGTCATATTTTACTGGGTTATGAAACATGGCAGCCTTTAAACTTTTATTCATTCCACAGCTCGTTTTCCTGAACTGTCCTACCAGTAAATAGTCAAACTCTTAAAAAAAAAAAAAAGGTCCAGAAAAGAGGGCCTAGCCTGCAGCAGCCCTTGTGGTTTATAGGGCTCTTTTTTTCTCGGTCCTTTGTGGACGGATCGGTGCTTTTGTCTTAGGAAGCGCAGGGATGTCATGCTCCCCGAGCTCTTGACGGGCAACCTCTTTGTATGGTTTCAGTGGTGGTTTGGCTCTGAAGCTCCTTGTGCGCCAGGGAGCCTAGTTAGAATGTGAGTGTGATCGCGTCACCTCCCGGCCAGAGAGGGGAAAAATGGAAGCTTAGTGTATGGACCGGTAGATCATAAAGACAGAAATAATAGCAGGGATTCCTTTTTTTTATTTTGCAGTTACTTCATTGCACACAGCAGATTTTTTTTTTTTTTTTTAATTTTATGGCCACACCCACGACATTGAAGTTTTCGGCCAGGGATTGAATCTGAACCACAGCTGCGACCTATGCCGCAGGTGTGGCAACACCAGATCCTTTCACCCACACTGCGCTGGGCCAAGGATCAAACCCACCTCAGGCCGCTGCAGTCAGATTCTTAACCCACTGTGCCACGGTGGGAACTCCTGGACACAGCAAGATTTTATTTTTGCCGTTTTTTTTTTTAGGGCCGTACCCTCGGCATATGGAGGTTCCCAGGCTAGGGGTCGACGCAGAGCTGTAGCTAGCTGATGACTTACACCACAGCTACAGCAACACGGGATCCAAGCCGCATCTGCAACCTACACCACAGCTGAGTGAGGCCAGGGTTCGAACCCGCAACCTCATGGTTCCTAGCCGGATTCGATTTTGCTGCACCATGATGGGGACTCCAACACAGCAGGATTTTAATATAACTTTTTGCTGTAGCTAGAAGTACAGACAAGAAAGTAGAAAACTTTAGGAGTTCCCGTTGTGGCTCAGCAGTTAACAAACCCGATTAGCATCCTTGAGGATGTGGGTTTGATCCCTGGCCTCACTCAGTGGGCTAAGGATCCGGTGTTGCTGTGAGCTGCCCTGTGGGTCACAGATGCGACTTGGATCTGGCATTGCTGTGGCTGCGGTGTAGGCCAGCAGCTACAGCTCCAACTTGACCCCTAGCCTGGGAATCTCCATATGCTGTGGGTGCGGCCATAAAAAGACCAAAAAAAAAAAAAAAAAGTTGGAATCTTTTAAATCAGACAGGTGTACCAGGCTGCATTTTGGTGGCTATTACTTCTGTGGGTATGGCGAAACATTAATATCCTTTCTATAATGTTTACATTTAGAAGTGTGGTAAAAGGAGTTCCCATTGTGGCTCAGTGGTAACGAAACCGACTAGTATCCATGAGGACACGGGTTCGATCCCTGTCTTTGTTCAGTGGGCTAAGGATCTGGCGTTGCCATGAGCTGTGGTGTGGGTTGCAGACGCGGCTCGGATCCCGAGTTGCTGTGGCGATGGCTGGCAGCTGCAGCTCCGATTCGACCCCTAGCCTGGGAACTTCCATATGCTGAGAGTGTGGCCCTGAAAAGGCCAAAAAAAAAAAAAAAAGTTGTGGTAAGACTTTTGTGAGGGCATGAAAGTGTGGTGTTTCCTTAGGTGATAGTATTTTTGAACCCGTCTGCTCTTATTCCAGAGCCAAAGGTGAGGTTGACGCCTTTAGACCTGCACATGCCTGCGTGTCTCTGATGAGAATGGAACAGGTGCCCCAGGCCCCAGACCTCCAAACAGGCCTGTTTCTAAATGTGACTGAGAGGCTTCAAGACTCTACATGAGGTCTTTTTGAGCATCCTGGCCTGTTAGTTATTACCAAGCCATAATTTTAAGGGAGCATTTGTGTCCACTCCTGCTAATAGCCTGTGAGGCATAGTCCGTCATTAATTATCTTTTAAAATAAAAAGCAGAACACTCAGGAAAAGCCTTCACAGCCTCTTTGAGAAGGGAAAATAGGAAGGAACAGTTGGGGTAGTTTTGATGATTTTCCCCTTATTCTGGTGTCCGAGTTGTGGTGTCCTGTGGCGGTTAACAGGCAGTCTTTCGAAAAGGAAATCACGGAGGAAACTTTTTAGGAGAGGCAGCTCTCTTTTTGGACAGACACGTGTTAGGATGCTGATAGAGGGTGGAGGGTGCGTGGCAAGCAAGGGTGAGATCACTGAGCTAAATTAGAAATGACTGATGGGGTTGCACTCTTTGTGCTTGAAGGTGGCACCCTGCAGGGCTTCGTCTCCGACGTGTTAGAGAAGAGGGCCCCCGTTTTAGCCCTCAGCCTGCTTCTGGCCGTCGGGTCCCTCGTTGGCTACAGCCGTGAGTATTCCGTTGCCATTACGTTATTTTCCTGCTCTCTTAGGACCAAGGCATTTATTTGCCTTGAGTCAGTGATCAACCCGGGGAGACCAGCCACAAAAGCGTAAGATGGGACCTTTGTGTCGTCCCGTAAAAGCCTGGTAAGAGTATCATCACATAGTTTTATTTGTGTTGGGGAGGAAGCTGGCATCGCTTCTGCTTTGTCGGTTTGTTTAAAAGCTTGCTAGGGAGTGTATATGCTTTGTCTGCGGGTAGGCTCCAGAGGGCAGCAGCAGAGCCAATAAAACAATAAAAGGGACAAGGTTTCAAAAGAGGAAAGATGGTAATTAGTAGGTTTAGTATATATCCCTTAAGATGCTGCCAAGATAGAGTTTTTCTGGAGCTTTTACAAGTCGCATTAGCTGGAGCACCCGCGAGCGGAGGATGTTGCAAATACAAGCTGGGAGAGGCGGTGCCGGCGCGGACCTGGCTGCTGCCTGCGGGTGCGGTTGGCGAGGTCTCGGAGCTCCAGATCTGTGCGTGCCGGTCGGCGGGGGTGCGTGTAACGCGCTCTTCACAGCTTTGTTCTGTCTTCCCTCGCAGGTTCTCCCAACGATAAGTCCGTCAATGCCCTGCTCATGGCCGTCACAGGTACGCCGGGGGCTCTGCTGCACCGCGCTGTTCCTCTGGAAATAAGGGAAAAAGGAAACTGATTTCTCCCTCCACTTGAGTCATACTAAAACCTTAATTACGGAGAACTCAAGCGGTTAAAGGGAAGATGCCTCAGTTTTTTTTTTTTTGTCTTTTTGCCTTATCTAGGGCTGCACCCGCGGCATGTGGAGGTTCCCAGGCTAGGGGTCTAACAGGAGCTGTAGCCGCCGGCCTTTGCCACAGCCACGCAGGATCCGATCTGCGTCTGCGACCTACACCACAGCTCATGGCAACGCCGGATCCTTAACCCACTGAGCGAGGCCAGGGATCGAACCCGCAACCTCATGGTTCCTAGTCGGATTCGTTAACCACTGAGTCACGATGGGAACTCCGAAGATGCCTTAGTTTTGTCCGTGGCATGTGAATGTTCCCAGCCAGGGATCAAACCCGAGCCACAGCAGCGACTTGAGCCACTGCAGTGACAACGTCTGTCCTTAACCCACCTGAGAAGCAGTCCCTTTTGACAGAGATTTTCTCTGAATTTTGATTGCTGCCCCACCTCTCATATTACTTCTAGGAGTGGCTTAGGAAGGCACCCCAGGGGAGGCCAGTTCACCAGCTTTCAAAAAGTCCACTATAGCTAACCCTTTCTCTTTATGTTGGAATTGGTCAGTATTTCTTCTTCCTCTTTCTTTTCTTTTTTTTTTTGTCTTTTTGGGGCTACACTCACGGCATATGGAGGTTCCCAGGCTAGGGCTCGAATCGGAGCTGTAACTGCCGGCCTGTACCACAGCCACAGTGTGGGATTCGAGCCACGTCTGCGACCTACACCAATGCTCACAGCAACGCTGCATCCTTAACCCACTGAGCAAGGCCAGGGATCAAACCCGCGTTCTCGTGGATACTAGTCGGTTTCGTTAACCGCTGAGCCACGACAGGATCTCCAATCAGTGTTTCTTTACTTGAGCCCTGGATGAAACAATGGAGTGCAATTTAGTGACCACGTTAGAGAAACACTCTGATTTTGAACTTGAGACCATGGGAGAGTGGGAGTGGCCCCTGCTGCATGAGGCACGTGGAACGGATCCAGCCTCTGAACAGATTCCCGTGGGCCGACTCCTGCCCAAACCTCGGACAGCCTCACTGAGAGCAGAGGTAGACGGGACCCACTGCACCATTTAGATCACTTTTTCTCTTCTCCCTCTTTTTTTCAGTGTATTTATTTGCTTAAACTGGGGTCGTCTGCCGCCTGCGACGTGCCTCTCACATAATAGAATTTGACACGCTAGTGCCATTAGTTGTCAGCGAATGCACGCTTCCCTGGATTAGAAAGGTGTGTGTTCACTATACATGTTTTTTAAATTTTTTAATTTTTGTGTCTCTTTAGGGCTGCCCCTGCAGCATATGAAAGCTCCCAGGCTAGGGGTCTAATCGGAGCTGTAGCTGCCGACCCATGCCACAGCCACAGCCACGCCAGACCCGAGCCGCGTCTGTTAACTTAGACTGCAGCTCACGGCAACGCCAGATCCTTAACCCCCTGAACGAGGCCAGGGATCGAACCTGCATCCTCACGGATACTAGTTGGGTTCGTCACCACTGAGCCAAGATGGGGACTCCCATATTTTTTTTTACATAAGAGTGGATGCTAACTAGGTTGAAGACGATCCTCTCTCTGGGGGACTTTACATTTTTACTGGTTCTTTCCCTCTTTGTGTTTCTCTCCAACATACTGATGACGATACTGGGCTAAGGATTCGCCTTGCTCAGTCGATTCTCAGCCTTGCCACAAATAGTGTCTTATTAAGAACCTGTTCTGTTTGTGTTTTCAGGGTTTTTCATCGGTGGTCCTTCTAACATGATCAGCTCTGCTATTTCTGCGGACCTGGGTCGTCAAGAACTGATCCAAGGGAGCAATGAGGCTTTGGCGACCGTCACGGGAATTGTCGATGGAACGGGGAGCATTGGAGCTGCGGTGGGCCAGGTGAGAGAGCGGGAAGCGGCTTGACTTTGTCCTGATGTCCTGAATTCAGCGATGAAGAGTATCTGCGGGGCCACAGTAGGTGGCGCTCTTGTGCCGTAGCGCTCTGCTGAGAGCCTGGGGTTTTTAGTCTCTTGAGATCCAGCGGATGCGATCTGATGCAGAAGGTCCCTCTGCATGTTTCAGTCCCTTCTTTCCTCCTTTGCCTCCAGTTTTTTCCTGTCTAGAAAGAAGCTAACACCTCATCAGACCGATCCTTCAGTCCCAGCCCGCCACCCCCTTCTTCCAGCCTGAGCTTGGCACTCTAAGGAGGCCAGGAGACATATGCTTCTCGTCATCCCCCACCCGACAGGCGGGCCCCGCCTCCTCTCCCCTACCAAACCACGCCCCTACGCCCATTCTGCAAGTGCATGGCCCCCAGAAAACGCCCTGGACTCCGCAGCCACCCTGAGTCGCTTGCCCTGCTTCCTGCCACCGTGTCTCCAAAGCAGTTTATAAATGTCTTAGGTCAGAATTATCCGGGCTCTTGCTTGAAGTGCAGGACACCAAGCTTACTCTAGACTTGCTGAGTGAGAGCCGGGGGATTCGTATTTCCACAGGGCTTCGTGGTGACTCTAAAGCACTCTGAAGTTGGAGTGCTTCTGGGCTGAGATTGGCCTGTTGTCCTGTTGTCGGTAGTCAGGCTTATTCACACCGATCTTGTCTTGGTTAAATTCGGCTTCAGAAAGGTGTTTCTTCTCTGGGGTGGTCAAGAGTCTCGCCTAGGATCTACCACTCTAGGTCCTTGAGTGCTCACTGTGCAGAATACGGATTCGAGAATCATCCGCGGGGATAAAATGGTTGAAGCCATGGAGTGACAGGATGTTGAATGGGGAAGGAAAACACAGGCAGAACCGCAGAGAACACTCAGTGACCAAAGAAGCGGGATATCAGAACTTGAGGAAGCTGTTACTAGGATCGTGGATGTAGAGAGGTCAGGAGAAAGAATGGCAGAAAAAAGGGTTGTAGTCTTGACATGTGGGTCGTTAATGGCCTTGAAGATTGCTGCTTTGCTGGCCTAATGAGGGTGGATCACTGGATGTCTGATTCCTAGTGGTTAACGAGCGAGCAAGTATCGAGGAAGATAAACCATCTTAATTCTGACCTGACCGCCCCCGAGCCATATATTATGTATTTATTTGCCAGTGTCTGTCTCTCTCCCCGTAATGTGAACTTCATGAGGGCAGCTTTATACTTGTTTTCTGTTCTGCTGTAGCCCCAGTTTCAGGAATGGTACCTGGCACGCAGCAGACATTTAGATCTTTGTTGAACGGTTATAGATGAACACTTGTTAGGATCAACATGTTAGCATGGTTGATTATGAGATTAACAGGAAAAAAAACTGGGCAAAGATGGGAGCAATTTGTTGTTTTTTTTTTTTTTTTTTTTTTTTGGTCTTTTTAGGGCTGCACCTGTGACATATGGAGGTTCCCAGGCTAGGGGTCGAAAATCGGAGCTGTAGCTACCAGCCTACACCACAGCTCACGGCAATGCTGGATCCCTAACGCACTGAGCAAGGCCAGCGGTCGAACCTGTGTCAGGAAAGGATGGGTGTCCTTTTCTGAAATTACTGTGTATTAAGTTTTCCTTCCTAGCTAATGTTTTCTTCACTAATCAGATGCGTAGATTTTAATTAGCATTTCAAGGACTTTCTTTTTGTTTAGAATGCCTGCCAGTGTTCAGATCCCTAACTGAACTTGGGTCAGCGTTAGACTGACTGTCATGGTTTGGGAAGCAAGATCCGGAATAAGTCATTGTCAGCTTTACTCATCCCCCCCCCCCAGCTTGATTTTTGAATGATTTCCCATTGCTTGAGTATGAAATCTCAAACTCCATGACTTAATATTAAAAACTTGGGGTTCTGGATGAATCTGATTAGCATCCATGAGGACGCAGGTTCGATCCCTGGCCTTGTTCAGCGGGTTAAGGATCTGGTGTTGCCGTGAGTTGTGGTGTAGGTTGCAGACGCGGCTCGGATCCCATGTTGCTGTGATTATAGTGTAGGCTGGCAGCTGCAGCTCCATTTCGACCCCTAGCCTGGGAACCTCTATGCCACTGACGCAGCCCTAAAAATACCAAAAAAAAAAAAAAGCTATCAGCCTTTCCCCAGCCACTCCCCTGACTCACACTGAATAGCATTGTTCCCCAACTTTTCCTTGACTTTCCAAGGAAAAACTTGTTTTTTCCCCTCTGGTTTCTATAGCAGTTGGTGCATCCGTTTAGGAGAACACTTGTCACAGTGTGTCACATTGATCGGCCTGTTCATCTGTCCTCTGTACCAGACTCTGCCTTCCTCTAGAACAGGAAGCCTCTGTGCCCTTCATCTTTACGGTCTCAGTGCTTAGTACGTTTTTGTCACATACAGGGGCTCACTAAGATTAAATTGCAGTATCTCACTCAGAGAAATGAGAATAAATAGTCCTGCACAAATATTTTTCCCAGTAAATGACTGTTCGTAACAGCTGAAAAGCAGAAGCGATCCAAATGTCCATCAGCTGATGACTGGTTAAATAAAATGTGATGTGCTGGTATAATGGAGTGTTATTTAGCACTTCAAGAGGGATGCAGGATTGATGGATGCCACAGCATGGATGAACCTTTTAACTCTATTATGCTGAGTAAAAGAAGCCAGTCACAAAAGACCATGTGTTGTATGCAACTTCATTGGTGTGAGATACCCAGCATAGGCAGTTCTGTCGAGAAAGGAATTAGATGAGCGGCTGCCTAGAGTCGGGTGGGGTCTGAGGAGTGACTGCTAATGGTTTCTTTTGGGGTGATGAAACTGGGCTAAAATTAGATTATGGTGATGGTTGCACAACCCTGTGCGTATCCTAAAAAAAACTGAGTAGTGCACCTAAAATGGGTATGACTAAATGATATGTCCGTATAGCTGTTTAAAAGAAAGATCAAGCAGCATAATCCGAGGGTTTGAAAGGCCGCTGTGCTTCTTTTTTTGGGTGACTACACCTCTGCTTTTTTTGCTTTCCGCAGTGTGAGCTAGGCTAAATCATTCAGTTGTTTTGCCTTAATTTCTTCCCCTTCAAGTTTTGGCTAGTAATGTGAACCTGGGTTCAACTCTTACGTCTATGGTCAATTGATTTTTTTTTTTTTTTTGTCTTTATAGGGCTGTACCTATAGGTGGCACATGGAGGTTCCCAGGCTAGGGGTCCAATCAGAGCTGTAGCTGCCAACCTACATCAGAGCCACAGCAACGCAGGATCTGAGCCCCATCTGCAACCTATACCACAGCTCATGGTAATGCAGGATCCTTACCCACTGAGCGAGGCCAGGGATCGAACCCGCAACCTCATGGATGCTGGTTGGGTTCATTAACCGCTGAGCCACGAAGGGAATTCCAGTGGTCAGTTGATTTTTGACAGAGGTACCAATATAATGAGGAAAAGGTGGTTTCTTCATCAGCAAACAGTGTTGGAAAAACTGGATATACACATTGCAAAATAGTGAATTTGGACCTTTACCTCGCACCATATTCACTCAAAATGGATCAAATACCGAACTTTGAGCTAAAACTATAAAACATTTAGAAGAAGACAGAGGCACAAATCCTCGTAACGGATTTTACCAGTGGTCGGTAAACACCTGAAAAGATTCTCAGTCTCCCTAGTGTATTAGGGAAATGCAAATAAAAGCATGCGCTGTCATCACTTCACACCCAATTAGGAGGGCTATGATTAAAATAAAAATAATAAGTATTGGTGAGGATGTGGAGAAATTCCCCTGCAGTGCTGGTGGGAAATGCAAAATCACGTAGCTGTTACAGAAAACACTACGGTAGTCGCTCAAAAAGTTAAACATAGAATTACCACCTGACCTAGCAATTCTACTCCGAGGTGTGCCTGCTGTACAGCGAAGAATTGAAAACAAAGATTCGGACATTGGTTTGTCCATGGTCATTGTAGCATTATCGTAATAGCTAAAAGGTGGAAACAACTCAAGTGTCCACCAATAGATGAAAGGATAAACAAAAAGTGGTGTCTTGCAGTGGAATATTATTCAGCCATAAAAAGGAATGGAATTCTGGTCCATGCTGCATCCTTACGCTCAGGGAAATAAGCCAGATACAAAAGGACAAATACTGAGTGATTCACTTAACATGAACTCTAGAATAGGCAACTTGATAGAGACTGGAAGCAGATTAGAGTTTATCAGGAGTTGAGAGGGGACCATGCAGAGTTCTTGCAGAGAGTTCATGGGTATAGAGTATCTGTTTGGAGTGATTAAAACATTTCGAAAATTGGTAGTGCTGATGGTTATGCAACATCGTGAATGTGTTTGATGATGTTGAGTTATACACTGAAAGGTGGTTTAAATGGTAAGTTTTATATTGTATGTATTTTACCATAATTTAAAAAAGGAGAAAATGGAATAAAAGCTATTGGATGCTTTTTGGTAACTGAAAATGAAGGAAAAGAATTTGCCGTAGAGTGTCAAAGTTAAACAGTAATCCTATGCGCAAATAGCATAATTGAAAAATGAATGATATACTTGATTTTATTTTATTTTTTGTCTTTTTAGGGCCCCACCCGCAGCATATGGAAGTTCTCAGGCTAGTGGTTGAATCAGAGCTGTGGCTGCCGGCCTACACCATAGCTCACGGTGACGCGGGATCCTTAATCCACTGAGCCAGGCCAGGAATCAAACCCGCATCCTCATGGATGCCAGTCGGGTTCATTACTGCTGAGCTGCAACAGGAACTCCCAGAGTACCTTTTATTGGAAGAAGGAATGATTAAAACGAAAGTAGCTCAAGGCTGTTCATTTTCCTCTTAATAGCAAAGTGAATAAAAGTAAGCCTCCTGGGGTTATGCCTTCTGCTGTGAAGTTTTTGTATTTGGACTCCACCAGCTTACCCAACGAAGGCTGTCCATAAAGTTTTTTAAATAGGAGCTTGTATTTGAAAAAGCTCCGTAAACTGCAAAGCATACAAATCCTAGCTCCCTTCTTATTTTTTGAGACAAGCCATGTCTAATCTACTCTTCAGCTACTTCATTTTATTAGATTATATTGTTTTTTAAATAGAAGCTTGTATTTGAAAAAGCTCCTAAAGGACTATATTGTGATTTCTTTTTCTCCTTTCTAGTATTTAGTGTCTTTGATCCAGGACAACCTAGGATGGATGTGGGTGTTCTACTTCTTCATTCTCATGGTAAGTGTGTGCTTTTTTTTTTTTAACTCATTTTAAAATTAAATTTCTTCAAAGCATTTACTTAAATCGCCTGTTGATTTTTACATATAAAATCATCCTTTTTTTGTTGAGGAATAATTGACTTAAAGTAAATTACATGTATTTAACGGGTAAAATTCGGTAAGGTTTAACCTGTATGTGTACACTTCCGTGAAACCATCGTCATGATAGGACAATAAATGGCTGCCTCACTCGCAAAAGCGTCCTCATGGCCCTATTTAATCCTTGTCTCCCGTCGCCTCTCTCTGCTACGTCCCTACTGCTCTGCAGGTAAATGCTGATCCATTTTCTGTGGCTATAGTTGGCCTTTTCTTGAGTTTAATGTAAATGGAATCAAACACTACATATTTTTATCTTTCTTTCCAGTCAGCATAATTATTTTGAGATTCAAATATATATATATATATATATATATATATATATATATATACACCTGTTGTTGCAGATATCAGTAGTTAATTTCTTTTTATAGTTAAATCACTTCTTAAACCAGCAAAATTGCTGGCTGCTTATTACAAAGGTTCTTTTGTGAAAAGTAACATTTTATTATCCTAAAAGGCACATTCTTGGGAGTTCTTTTGTGGCAACAACAGGTAAAGGATCTGGTGCTGTCACTGCAGTGACTTGAGTCGCCACTATGGCACAGGTTTGATCCCTGGCCCGGGAACTTCCGAGTGTCGTGGGCATGGCCAAAAAAAAAAAAAGGACACTTCTTTTTTTTTTTTTTTTAAGGTAGAAAGGGCTGTTTGTCCTTGATCTGAGTCTAATAAGCACTATCATTTATAATTTCAGAAAAAATGATAAGAAACTTATATTCCCAACCATTAATCAGGGTACTGCTATTTCAGGGCTAAATATAATTTGGGGGAGTTCCTGTCATGACTCAGTGGAGATGAATCTGACTAGCATCCATGAAGATGCATGTTCGATCCCTGGCCTTGCTCAGTGGGTTAAGGATCTGGCGTTGTCTTGAGCTGTGGTGTAGGTCGCAGACCCGTCTCAGATCCCACGTTGCTGTGGCTGTGGTGTAGGCCAGCAGCTATAGCTCTGATTCAACCTCTAGCTGGGAACCTCTGTATGCCACGGGTGCGGCCCTAAAAAGACAAAATGTGTGTGTGTGTGTGTGTGTGTGTGTGTGTGTGTGTGTGTATAAAATTTGGGAATTCTGAAGGAAATTATAGTGAACTCCAAACCACATAGGGTTAAAAAAGAATCATTGCTATAATTAACACCGTGGCGTCCGAGATCTAAAACGAACCTTGGGTCTCTTGAGAAAATTTCTGTTGTGCCTTAGACATTCTTGGCTGGAACTCTGTACTTTCTGGGAAAGAGCCAATACAGAATACGGCCTTGTGCTTTTAAACCATCACTGTCTGTTGAATGAGCCCCCGAAATCCTCTTATCGCTTTATGGAGCCAGTGCTCAAGACAGAATCTGCTTGGGAGTCTGGTGAAGGCTTCGCGAGGGCTTTGTCCACCAGGAGTGCATTCAGTATCCTGTCCCTAATTCTAGGGCACCCTAGTTGGAGGCAATCTCCATCCCTAACCTAACCCTGACCCTGACCCTAGAGTCCAGACACTGTCCTTCGGCTGTGTCTGAGGAGCCTTGGGCTTAGCTCGACACCTTGAATTCCCTGGAGCTGACTTAAGGCTTGTGTTCTCTGCTGTCACAAAGGATGCTTTCTTCTGCCTGACTGCCTTCTGGCTTCTAAAGCCTGGGCCCTATAACTCTGTATTCCACTTCTGGCATCCATGCTGCAGTAGAAGGAAATACCTCCTGAGGAACCTGCTGGTATGATCATACTGGAAATTGTAATAGAAAACTGAAATCTATCAGAAGAAACACTGTTTTAAATTCAAGCTCCAGTATCTGTTTTCTGCTCTACCTCTGGCGAATTATTTGTGTATCTTAGTTCTTTGTTAGAGACTGTCATATAACATTATTATTATTTTTTTTTTTTTTGGCTTTTCCAGGGCTGCGCCTGCGACATATGGAGGTTCCCAGGCAAGGGGTCTAATCGGAGCTGTAGCTGCCGGCCTTCGCCACAGCCACAGCAATGCCAGATCTGAGCCGTGTCTGCGACCTACACCACAGCTCACGGCAACGCCGGATCCTTAACCCACTGAGCAAGGCCAGGGATCGAACCCGCAATCTCATGGTTCTTAGTCGGATTGGTTAATCACTGAGCCACGATGGGAATTCCAACAGTAAGTATTTTGTAATAATAATTGATTTTCACAGTCATCGTCCAGATTCATTATTCTGTTCAAAACATGATGCTCTAACAGAATTGTCACTGCATATTTAATGCTTTTTTCTCTTCACAGACAAGTTGTACAATTCTGTTTATTTCACCATTAATAGTGAGGGAAATAAGCTCTCTTATGCAAAGACGACCAGCTCGCTTATTGAGAGAGTGACCGGTGCCCACAAAAGAACTAGAATAATAGGAGACACCTCCGGAACTATTATTTCTGTTCATTCACCCTATTTTGGGGTTGTCTTAAGAGCTCCAACATAACCTCAGATTGTCAAGCCTCTTTCAACAGTATCCGCCACCCAAGATGCCGACCAGCGGGAAGGCTGGGCTGTTTTTCTACACTACAGGAATTATTGTTAATGATTTGTATTGTTGTTTCATGAATGTCCTGAATGGCCTCTGAATCTGCCAGCATCCTTGTTGGCCCGTGGAGATTTATCCCTTTAACCTTAAATGCTCTGCTGGATTTGGACCCTTGTTCTCCATCCTGGAAAGCCGAGGGACCACGAGGCAGTGGTGCACGGTTTATATCAAGGGCGTGCTCCATGATTAGAAAGGATCATTGCATTTTGCTTCGGGAATGAATTTGTGGAGCATGACTCATCTTTGAAGCATCAGACTCCGATCAAGTGGTCCAGCTGGATCCAGCCTGAGCCTGCCTTGGACAGAGAATTCCTCTGGGAGCTAACAGTGGGAGAAATCACACTACACGCGGATCGGCCCCGTCCCTCTCTATCTGCTCTGAAGTCATTCGGCTCCAGAAACAGAAATCCCTTGACACGACTGTCCACTTGTTCTCCTCCTCCTTCGTTCAGAATCATCGTGGACTCCCAGAAGCGTTTAGTCTTCCTTTCAAGGACCATAAGGTACATCAGTTGTGACCATTCCAGTGCGTAATTAACCTCCCAAGCACTCGATTCCCAGTTTGTTGGTGGGGACCTTCGGGGTCCACTAAGAAGCTAATCGGCTTAGCCCTGTTTGCAGAGAATTGATCTCTGTCCCAGCCGGGTTCCTTGAGTTACCTCAGCAGAAGACTAGGAGAAAAGGGAAAGACTTCTTGGCCCTTGGAGCGTTAAGGCTGCGATGCCGTGTCACATCAGTGGATTCCTAGGGCCGGGGGCTGTCTAGAAGTCTCTTCTCTAGAAGTTTGTAGAATGTGTGTCTTCAAGGCTGTGCATTCTGTGCTAATTATTTTAAGGTCATTATGTAAATATATTTTAAGTTATATAAGTGAACAGGCGAAACGTGCAATCTTGAGGGCTGCCTAATTCGCATTGGGTTAGGGGATATTTTTCAACCTCTTGGTTTACACCCCGAAGCACTGTGTGTCTATGAACCCGTTATTTGATCAAGCAGATTTCCAATCAGTTAATTGCCCATTAAATACAAAAAGGGGAAATACGAAACACGGAAAGGGAAAATAAACTGACTTTTCAAATAAATATCTGCCCATCTGTCTATTTTACATATACTCTGAGCTCCGCGTTGTGGAACAGGGTTCACGCCTCATGGTTCTCTGCCCCTGAGTGTTGCCTGGCGACGCTTCGCTGACACTGTGGTGTCTCCGGATTGTGCAGGTCTTCCCCTCGAGGTGCCGGGAGGGCCCTGTTTCTGTGACGTTCCGTGAAGGCCTTGCCTTCTCCTTGTGTAAGACGGTGCTGAGTTTGGCTGAGCTGCCCCGTTGTAATTCAAGAGTCATCAAAATGAACCGCATTTGGATGATCTACCCTCTGACATCGGCTGAGGGTTTCCTCTCCTGCTGCATAATCAGTACAGTCACATCTTCGTATCACTCCAGCTATTGTTTTCTTGTCACTTTAAACTTAGCCGGGCAGAGTATTTCTCTGACCTCTCCATAGCCCCCACGCTGGACCCGAAATGAAATTATAAATAAAATGTATTTCCTATTGTTCTGGTTCTGGCAGTCTACTTACAGGTTAGCTTTAAAGAACTCCTGAGACTTGGCGTTCCTGTCATGGCTCAGTGGTTAATGGACCCGACTAGCATCCATGAGGATGCAGGGTTGATCCCTAGCCTCGCTCAGTGGGTTAAGGATCCGGGGTTGCCGTGTGCTGTGGTGTAGGTTGCAGACTCGGCTTGAATCTGGTGTGGCTGTGGCTGGGGTCCTGGCTGACAGCTGCAGCTTTGATTCAACCCCTAGCCTGGGAACCTTTGTATGCTGCCAGTGTGCCCTAAAAAGACCAAAAAAAAGGAAAAGAAACTCCTAAGGGTTAACTTCACTTTCTTTCTTTTTTTTTGTCTTTAGTCGTTTTTAGGGCCGCACCCGCGGCATATGGAGGTTCCCAGGCTAGGGGTCAGATCGGAGCTAGAGCTACCAGCCTACACCACAGCCAAAGCAACGCCAGATCCGAGCAGCGTCTGCGACCTACACCACAGCTCATGGCAACGCCAGATCCTTAACCCACTGAGCAAGACCAGGGATCAAACTCACAACCTCATGGCTCCTAGTCGGATTCGTTAACCACTGAGCCACGACGGGAGCTCCTGAGTTTGAATATCTTAACCTCTGACCTCTTTTGCATCACTCTACAGAAACCGCTCTTGAAGGTCATAGCACCTAGAAATCTTTTCTTCTCATTCCTTATCTTTTTTTTTTCCCCTGGGCCTGAAGAATGCGGAAGTTCCTGGGCCAGGGATTGAACCCATGCTACAGCAGTGACAACACTGGATCCTTAACCCTCTAGGCCACCAGGGAACTCCTCATCTTTTTTTTTTTTTTTTGCTTCCTTTTGAGGGCCGCATCTGCAGCATAGGGAAGTTTCCAGGCTAGGGGTCCAGTTGGCGCTACAGCTGAGGCCTACGCCACAGCCACGGCAACACCGAATCCAAGCCTCCATCTGAGACCTGCACCGCAGCTCATTACAACGCCAGACCCTTAACCCACTGAGCGAGGCCAGGGCTCGAATCTGCATCGTCATGGATACCGGTCAGGTTCTTAACGTGCCGAACCCCAACGGGAACTCCCCTCCTCAACTTTCTTAATCCTGCTCTTGATGCCGTAACCACTTCATCTTTTCCAAGATTTTTTCCCTTTGACTTCTGTGACATTTAAGTATCTTGAATCTTTTTACCTCCTGCCTTTTACTGGGTTCTCCTTTTTGCTCATCCTTTGTTAGTTTCCTTTCTACAGTAGGTGTCACCAGCCTTCCCAGAGGAGCTGTTCTTATAATCTAACAATAGCCCTATTAAGTACTAAAGAGAGGTGTGGTATTGGTTTATATAATACTATCTGGTGTTTCGTTAACAGCAGCCTCAAGGGAAATGAGATCACCTTATATAACCTCAACCCCCATCCCTTCCCCACAGAAGACTACTGTGCCGATTAGCCTACATGTATGATTTTCAAGTATTCCTTTTTTTTTTTTTTTTAGGGCGTATGAAATTTCCCAAGCTAGGAGTTCAATCGGAACTATAACTACCGGCCTACACCACAGCCACAGCAACGCTAGATCCGAGCCACGTCTGTGACCTACACCCACAGCTCACGGCAACGCCAGATCCTTGACCCGCTGAGTGAGGCCAGGGATCGAACCCGTGACCTCATGGATACCAGTCAGATTCGTTTCCGCGGAACAATGATGGGAGCTTCTCAAGTTTTCTAGGTCATGAACCCTTTTGAGAAACTGAAAGCCGTTTACCCTCTTCCTAGATCAAAACGCACATGTGGGAGTTCCCGTCGTGGCTCAGCATCCATGAGGACCCGACTAGCATCCGTGAGGACGTGAGTTCAATTCCTGGCCTCACCTGCTCAGGGTTAAGGATCTGGCGATGCTGTGAGCTGGGGTGTAGGTTGCAGATGCGGCTCAGATCCCGCATTGCTGTGTCTCTGGTGTAAGCCAGTGGCTACAGCTCCAATTCGGCCCCTAGCCTGGGAACTTCCATATGACGGTGTGGCCCAAAAAGACAAAAAAAAAACCCAAAACAAAAAAACGCACATGGGAACAAACTCTCAAGATTTATGACAGGGTGTCCAGTGGCCCCTACTTGAAGCCTGTCCTTTGTGCCACAAAGTTAGAAACCTTGGTTGAGAGAATCAAATGCCCCCAATTGGCCTGAGGTTTCCCACAATTCAGCTTCAGTCTATTTCTTTTTTTTTTTTTTTCCCTGTCTTTTTAGGGCCACACCTGAGGTACATGGAGGTTCCCAGGCTAGGGGTCGAATTGGAGCTAAAGCTGCCGAGCTTCACCACAGTCACAGCAATGCAGGATCCAAGCCGCGTCTTCAGCCTACACCAACGCCTGATCCCTAACCCACAGAGCGAGGCCAGGGATCGAACCCGAGTCCTCACGGGTACTAGTCGGATGTGTTAACCGCTGAGCCACGGTGGGAACTCCCAGTCTATTTCTTTACTGGACCTTCCACTGTCTCTACACAAACCATCTTCAAAATCAGACTGGTCAGCTGATTACGTGCTACAAATGACAGCATATATTCATATCTTTTTACCTTTTTTTTTAGGAAGTCTGAGAATATTTGGTCATTTTTTAAATTGAAAAAAATGTTGAATTGTGATAAAATGCACATAACATAAAATGTACCATCTTAACCATTTTAAGTGTATGGTTTCATAGTGTTAAGTGTTTCTTTTTTCTTTGTTTTTTTGGCCTCACCCATGCTGGCCCATGGAATTTCCTTGGCCGAATGCGTGCCTCAGCAGTGACCTGAGCTGCTGCAGAGACAGCACTGGATCCCTAACCCGCTGCACCACAGCGGGAACTCCAGAAGTGTTAAGTATATTTATGCTGTAGTGCTTATCTTCTTGTGTTGACTCACACTTCTTGTCTGCAGTACCCCCTTTTTAACTCTCTGCTTTCTGAATCTTAATTTTGCTTCGAGGCTTGGCCAAGCACCATCTAGTTCAGGAAACAATTTCCCAGCCAGCCTCACTAGGCCTCCACTGTCTCATCTTTTTTATTTTTTTTTCATCTTTTTGTAGCAATAGTAATATTATTTGTTTGGTGTTTGGCTGCCTCTGTCTTACCTATGTTTTTTTTCTTTTTTTTCATCCTTCTTTTTAGGGCTGCTTCTGTGGCATATGGAAGTTCCCAGGCTAGGTGTCGAATCAGAGCTGTAGCTGCCTGCCTAAACCACAGCCACAGCAATGCAGGATCCGAGCCACTTCTGCAGCCTACACCACAGCTCACAGCAACGCTGGATCCTTAACCCACTGAGCAAGGCCAGGGATCGAACCCACATCCTCATGGATGCTAGTTGGGTTCGTTAACTGCTGAGCCACGACAGGAACTCCCCAAACCATTTTAAATCCCCTTTATCGCAAGGAAGTTGTCATAACTTCATCCTCAGTGAAATACTGATAAAAAGGCCTGTTGGGTGGGAGTGTTGTCATGGCTTGTAATGGGATAATTATATTTGGGTAAAGCTTTTCATCTCAGAACTTCAAAGGCCCTCACCTTGCTTAATAGTTATTCCCATGTCCTTAAGAGTGACATCAGAATACCGCAGTTCTAGACTGTGTATGTGTGTATGTGTGCATTTGCTTATTTATTTAACATTTTGTTTGATTTCCTAGGGTCACCATCGAAAATTTAAGGAACCTGACTATTGCCGTGGATTTCCATTTAAAACATCGTATCAAAGGAATAGCATGCATAACTTGCCTTTGTGTCAGGGCAGGAAGATGGGAAGGGGGTTATAAAATAGAGATGGCTCTGGAGCCAGGAGGGTGGGCCTGGGCGAAGCAGGAGCAGTGAGGGACTAAAGCAGAGGCAACATAGAGACCCTTTCCCAGATGCCCCCATAGTTGGGAGGAAGGTTTCATGCTTGTTTGCAAGACCAAGGGATTCTCGTAAAGATGATTCTGTGAATAGGCTCCTGGGGGGGGAAGATAAGCTGTTTAACAGGACCTTTTTTTTTTCTTTTTAGGGCCACACCCACCGCATATGGAGGTTCCCAGGCTAGGGGTCGAATTGGAGCTGTAGCCGTTGGCCTTCGCCACAGCCACAGCAACGCGGGATCCGAGCCACGTCTGCAACCTACACCACGGCTCATGGCAATGCTGGATCCTTAACCTACTGAGCAATGCCAGAGATTGAACCCTCAACCTCATGGTTCCTAGTCGGATTCGTTAACCACTGAGCCACGACGGGAACTCCTAATTTTTATTTCATTTTAATTTTTATTTTTTTTGTTTTTTTAGGGCTGCACCCGTGGCGCGTGGAGGTTCCCAGGCTAGGGAACGAACTGGAGCTGCAGTTGCTGTCCTACACCACAGCCACAGCAACGCAGGATCCAAGCCGCGTCTGCCACCCACACCACACACAGCACATGGCAATGCCGGATCCTTAACCCCCTGAGCCAGGCCAGGGACTGAACCTACATCTTTGTGGACGCTGGTCAGATGCGTTTCCTCTGAGCCATGATGGCAGCTCCTAAGGTGATTTTTATATCAGCGTTTACGTTCCCCACCCCCAGCCTTTCCTGTGGGCCCCCTTTCATCATCCTAGCTGCTCAGAGCGCCTGACTCAGCAGGGGGAGACAAAGGTCCAGAGACCCCGCCTGCTGCCCTTGACAGCAGCAGCGACTTCCACATGAGCTGTAGTTCATTATTACCTTAGATCCGTTGGTTTTGAAACCTCCTGGCTAGTTATTCTTTTGGAAGTTCTAGCTAGCCCTCCCACCGCCAGCTCCCGTTACCACTGGGGACGGCTCCACCTGTTTTACTGAAGGATCAGGATTGTCTGGAGCTTCTCCGCTGGGCAGTTCTCTGCTTTGCACCGGAATCGATGCCTTGACTTCACTCTCAATTCCACTGCTTTTGATGAGCTTCTCTCCACCTTTTTTCTCCTCCTCTGGTCTTTCAGCTCTCCAGGCTTCTCAGTTGCGAACCTCAGCCACCCCTTCTCTTGTGAATAGTAATCAAGTCTCCAAACGTATGGTCTCCCCATGCCCGTACGCACGCCCAGCCGTGCTCTCCTGGTGAGGCCCTAATTGTTAGAAAATGTGTCCTCTGGGTGAAGAGCTTACACTTGCTGCCCCTGGTCCCAAATCTTCCTTCCAGAGCAATAGGAGAGCTCTTTCCTCTTGATAGATTTGAAGACAACATCCATCCTTCCCTTTCAGCTTTTTATGCTTCTTCAATTTATATTTTTATTTTTTATTATTTTTAGGGCCGCACCCGCGGCATATGGAGGTTCCCAGGCTAGGGGTCTAACAGGAGCTGTAGCTGCCGGCCTGCACCACAGCCACAGCAATGCTGGATCCGAGCCGTGTCTGCGACCTACACCACAGCTCATGGTAACGCCGGATCATTAACCCATTGAGCGAGGCCAGGGATAGAACCCGCAACCTCATGGTTCCCAGTTGTATTTGTTTCCACTGTGCCACAATGGGAACTCCTCTTAAATCTTTATTGAAGCTATTCCCCCAGACATTGCTTGCTTGCTTCCTTCCCTTCTTGCTTTTTTAGGGCCGAACCCATAGCATGTGGAAGTTCCCAGGCTAGGGGCTGAATCAGAGCTGCAGCTGCCGGGCTACACCACAGCCACAGCAACGTCAAATCTGAACCTTGTCTGTGACCTACACCACAGCTCACAGCAACAGCAGATCCTTAACCCACTGAGCGAGGCCAGGGATTGAACCCATGTCCCCATGGATACTAGTTGGGCTCATTACCACTGAGCCACAGTGGGAACTCCCAGCCATTGCTTTCTCATCAAAGCTGGCAGGCTCCATTCTTTACTTTTGTTGTTGTTTACTGCCTTTTTTACTCCCTGAATTCTCCTTTTCTCTCCATTTTGATGTCTCCTTTTCGTCCTAACCCTCCATTCCAAGAAAACTCTCTGTGTTCCAGACACTCTGCTTCATACTCTATTTTTAGCTTTGTCACCACCTGTCTGTGAAGCTCTAGGAAGTCAGGGCTATTGTAAGATGCTCTTACCTAGAAGGAGAAAAAAAAAGAGAAAGTCAGGACCACCTTCTAATTGTTTTGAAAAATCCTCTCTTATAGTCCTGGTAAATGGGAGACAGAACGTGTTAGTTGCATTTCCTCTGTTCTAATTCCATTACTTCTTTTTTTCTTTTTCTCTCTTGGGCCAGTCCCATAGCATGTGAAAGTTACAGAGCCAGGGACTGAACCTGAGCCCCAGCCATGACAACGTAGGGTCCTTAACCTGCTAGGCCACCAGGGAACTCCTCCAGTACTTCTTCGACAAAGCTCATTTTTTCATGTTTCTAAAACATCGCGATGGCTACCAGATTTCTCTTTCTTGCCCCAATTTGTTACTTATTCTCCAATCTTAAGTTGCCTGGCAATCACCAGGATGTCCTGCGGCAGCCCAATGGAATATATTTCATTTTCTCACCAGAGCCTGCAAACCCGCTTCCCACTTAGCTCTCCTGGTGGTCTTTGTTTAATAAGCTGCTTGAAACATTTATGGGTAACCTGGGGCATCAGCACGTATTTTGATCCTTATTCATTAAGCAGTTCTCTCTTATTGCTGTCCTGGGAGTCTCCACTGTGCCCTAATTCTCACATTTTCTGCTTTGCTTGCTTCCTTCCTTTCTTGCTTTTTAGGGCCATACCCATAGCGTATGGAAGTTCCCAGGCTAGGGATTGAATCAGAGCTGCAGCTGCCGGCCTATACCACAGCCACAGCAACGCCAGATCTGAACCTTGTTTTTCTTGTTACTCAGTATTTTTGTGGTGTTATTCTCCCACGCAGGCATCAAAAGGGTCTTGTTTCCTGGATCAGTGTTGAGCTCTTGCATGAATCCTCATCTCTAGCTAGAAAGTCCGGAGACCAGAGACCTGAGGGTAAGTAGTAGCCACACCTCCCTTCCACAGATGTCTTGTTTGGGAAAGTTCTGAACATCACTCTTCTTTTTATTATTTATTCATTTATTTTGCTGCACACGTGGCATATGGAAGTTCCTGGGCCAGGGATCGAACTTGCAACCTACACCACAGCTGTGGCAATGCTGGATCATTAACCCACTGCTCCGCAGGGGACCTTCCTGAATTAAAGTGAAAAAAAGCCTAGGAGTTCTCATTGTGTCTCGGTGATAAGGAGCCTGACTAGGATCCGTGAGGATGCGGGTTCGATCCCTGGCCTCGCTTAGTTGGTTAGGGATCTGGCGTGGTCCTGAGCTGTGGTGTGGGTCGCAGACGTGGCTTGGATCCTGCATAGCTGGGGCTGTGGTGTAGGCCGGCAGCTGCAGCTCTGATTTGACCCCTGGCCCAGGAACTTGCATGTGCCTTGGGTGTGGCCCTAAAATGCAAAATAAATAAATGAAAAACTTTTTTGAGATATAACTTATGCACATACAAGGCACCCATTTAAAGTGTACAGTGGGAGTTCCCATTGTGGCCCAGTGGATTAAGACATGACTAGCATCCATGAGGTTGCA
Source organism: Catagonus wagneri (assembly GCA_004024745.2). Taxonomy (NCBI): domain Eukaryota; kingdom Metazoa; phylum Chordata; class Mammalia; order Artiodactyla; family Tayassuidae; genus Catagonus; species Catagonus wagneri. The sequence continues at coordinate 4,554,900 of PVHT020000237.1, read as the reverse complement.
GGTTCGATCCCTGGCCTCGTTCAGTAGGTTAAGGATCTGGCGTTGCTGTGAGCTGTGGTGTAGGTTGCAGACCCTACATTGACTCAGATCCGATGTGGCTGTGGCTGTGGCGTAGGCCAGCAGCTGCAGTTCTGATTCGGCCCCTAGCCTGGGAACTTCCGTATGACACATGGTGTGGCCCTAAAAAGAAGAAACTAAAAAATTAAAAAAACACAGTGGGAATTACCGTCGTGGCTCAGTGGTTAACGAATCCGACTAGGAACCATGAGGTTGAGGGTTAGATCCCTGGCCTCGCTCAGTGGGTTAAGGATCCGGCATTACTGTGAGCTGTGGTGTAGGTTGCAAATGCGGCTCGGATCCCGCGTTGCTGTGGCTGTGGTGTAGGCCAGCGGCTACAGCTCCTGTTAGACCCCTAGCCTGGGAACCTCCATATGCCGCAGGTGCGGCTCTAGATAAGGCAAAAAGACAAAAAAAAAGAAAATACAGTGTACAGTGGTTTTTAGGGGTGGTCACAGACCTCTGCCTCTATCACTAATTTTAGAACATTTTTATCACTCCCCCACTCCAAGAAAACCCAGTACCTCTTAGCAATCACTCTGCATTCCTCTCCAGCTCCTGGCAGCTAGTGATTTCCATTCTGTACCTATGAATTTGCCTGTTCTGGACATTTCATATAGATGGATTATTCAGTCTTTTGTGACTGGCTTCTTAGCATAGTGTTTTCAAGGCCCTTCTAACGGGGTTGTCTGAGATCCCGTGTTTGTCTGCTTGGCGTCCATTTATCAGGAAGCCACCCGTATTCATTGTATTACCTTATTTTCTGTGTTCTTGACGCTCTGGCATTGGTGGCCATGCTGACTGGGCAGAGCCCGCCTCTCCCCGGACCAGCCGCCTCTTCGAGACAGCCACGGGCTCGCCCTGCAGCCCACTTTTCACAGGCCAACGATCTGGCCCAGGGTTCACACCCCAAACCACCCACGGCCTTTATCAAACTTTCACACGCCAAGCCGCCAAGCCAGTATGTCCCCGGCCCCAGGTTAGCTGAGGGCCGGGTACCAGACTACTACGAGACAGCCCCTCCCAAAGCCTGCCGGAATTATTCAGACTAATCAATCCTAAACCATTTACGCTGTCCCGCCTTGCCTTTCCTGCAGAAAACACAATAAAGGCTCTGGCTGCTGCTGGCTCCTTCCGCCTCCTCACCCAAACTGGAGCTTCGCCCTGTGGCCCCGTGGACGTGGTGTGCCCTCCTTTCGGGACAGTGAGTAACATAAAGCTTCCTTCAATGGCACTGACCTCTCCTTGTCATGCAGTCACCTCCGTAAATTAAAATCCCACAGGTATAGCTGAGACAAAAGACTCGTGTATGCTGTGGCAGCTATCAGTACTTGCTTTCTTTTTATGACTGAATATTTTGCCTGTACCACACTTTGTGTATTTACTCATCACTTGGACATTTGGGCTCTTCCTACTTTTTGGCTATTTGACTAAGGGCGATAGGAGCATTTTTTGTCCTAGTTTCTGTATGGACATATGTTTTCTGGTCTCTTGGGCATATACCTGCGTGTGGAATTGCTGGGTCGTATGGTAACAATATTTAACATGTAGAACTGCCAAACTATTTCTTTTTTTTTTGGTCTTTTTGTCCTTTTTATGGCTGCACCCACGGCATATGGAGGTTCCCAGGCTAGGGGTCTAACAGGAGCTGTAGCCGCCGGCCTACACCACAGCCACAGCAACGCAGGATCCGAGCCGCATCTGCAACCTACACCACAGCTCACGGCAACGCCGGATCCTTAACCCACTGAGCGAGGCCAGGGATCGAACCCGCAACCTCATGGTTCCTAGTCGGGTTTGTTTCCGCTGCGCCATGACGGGAACTCCCTGCCAAACTATTTCTAAAGTGCCTGCACCATTTTATATTCCTACCGGCCATCTGTGAAAGTCCTAATTTCTCCGCATCCTCACCGGCACTTGTTACTGTCTTAAAAATTTAGTTGTCCCGGTCGATTTGAAGTGGTGTCTCACTGTGGTTTTGATCTGCAGTTCTCTAGTGACTAATCGTATTGAGTGTCTTTCCTTGTGCATATTGGCCGTTCGTATATCTGCCTGGAGAAAAGTCTCCTTGACCATTTAAAAATTGGGTTATTTGGATTTTTTGTTTGTTTCTTATCGTTGTAAGAGTTCTTTATATATTCTGGATACAAGTCCCTTATCAGACACATGATTTAAAATGTTTTTCTTCTATTCTGTGGATTGTCTTTTTACTTTCTTGCTGGTATTCTTAGAAACACAATTGAAAAAAACACTTTGGGGGGCAGTTCCCATGTGTCTCAGTGGTAGCGAATCTCCCTGGCATCCTTGAGGATGCAGGTTTGATCCCTGGCCTCGCTCAGTGGGTCGAGGATCCGGTGTTGCTGTGAGCTGTGGTGCAGGTTGCATACTCGGCTTGGATCTGGCGTGGCTGTGGCTGTGGCGAAGGCCAGCTGCTGTAGCTCCCATTTGACCCCTAGCCTGGGGAACTTCTGTATGCTGCAGGTGCAGCCCTACAAAGACAAAACAAAATTTTTTTTGGCCACACTTGCAACATACGGAAGCTCCCAGGCCAGGGATGGAACCTGCGCCACATTAGTGCCCCCGAGCCACAGCAGTGGCGATGCTGGATCCTTGACCACTAGGCCCCCAGGAAACTCCAAAATTTAAAAAATTTTGATGAGGTCCAGTTTACTTATTTTTTCTTTTTTGCTTTTGATTTCGGTCTTGTATATAGCTGTCTTTGCTTAGTCCAAGGTCATGGAAATTTACTCCTAAGTATTCTTCTCAGACTTTTATTATTCTTTCTTTCTTCCTTTCTTTCTTTCTCTCTTTTTTTCTCTCTGTCTCTCTCTCTCTCTTTCTTTCTCTTTCTCTCTTTCTCCCTCTCTCCCTCTCTCTCTCTCTCTCTCTCTCTCTCTTTTTCTTTCTTTTTCTGCCTCAAAGCATATGGAGTTACTGGGTCGGGGATAAGATCTGAGCTGGATCCTTAACCCACTGTGCCGGGATAGGGATCAAACCCGCATCCCAGCGCTCCAGAGATGTCACTGATCCCACTGCGCCACAGCAGGAGCTCCAGAGGCTTATTATTTCAGCTCTTACCTTTAGCTGTATGATCCATTTTGAGTTTATTTCTGTATGTGGTATCAGCTAGAATCCAAGTTCATTCTTTCGCATGTGGATATCCTGTTGGCCGCCGGATCATTTGTCGAAAAGACTCTTCTGCTCCCGTGACCCGGATTGAAGCAAGATGGTGGGCTCGCAGTGAGCAGAAGTCAAGGGATGAAATACCTAGAAGCAGATTTTAAAAACACTTTCTCAGAGTTCCCGTCATGGCTCAGTGGTTAACAAGTCTGACTAGGAACCATGAGGATGCAGGTTCGATCCCTGGCCTCGCTCAGCGGTTCAAGGATCCGGTGTTGCCGTGAGCTGTGGTGTAGGTTGCAGACGCGGCTCGGATCCCGCGTTGCTGTGGCTGCGGTGCAGGCCGGCAGGTGTAGCTTGATCTAGTGCCGAAAACCAGATGAGAAGAAAAAGGTGAACACTCAGAGCAAGGACCCATGATAGAACAGCTCAGCAGAATGTTCTTTACTACTAAGCACCGTTGGTATCCTCGTGGACAGTATCATAGACGTCGTAGGAAACCAAATCCTCCAAAAGACGGATGATACTGAGGTTTTCAGAAATCAAAGAGAAATGTTATCCTGTATCTCATTTGCCATTTGAGAAAATACAGTTGGGTATATTCACCAATATGTTATATAGTAAAATAATTAAAAGTTCTTATCATGTTAAAAAAAAGAGAAAAGACTCTGCTTTCCCGATGAACTGTCTTGACACCCTTGTCAAAGATTAGCTGACTATGAATGTAAGAGTTCATTTTTTTTTTTTTTTGGTCTTTTTGCCTTTAGAGCCGCTCCCGCAGCATATGGAGGTTCCCAGGCTAGGGGTGTAACAAGAGCTGTAGCCGCCGGCCTTCGCCACAGCCACAGCAATGCAGGATCCGAGCCACGTCTGCGACCTACACCACAGCTCACGGCAACGCCGGATCCTTAACCCACTGAGCGAGGCCAGGGATCGAACCTGCAACCTCATGGTTGTTAGTCGGATTCGTTAACCACTGAGCCACGAAGGGAACTCCCTAAGAGTTCATTTCTGAATTCTTTTTTGTTTTTTTTGTCTTTTGTGGTTTTGGGGCCACACCCATGGCATGTGGAGGTTCCCAGGCTAGGGGTCCAATCAGAGCTACAGCTGCCGGCCATAGTCACAGCCACAGCAACGCCAGATCCGATCTACATCTGCAACCTACACCACAGCTCATGGCAACGCCGGATCCTTAACCCACTGAGCGAGGTCAGGGATCAAACCTGCATCCTCATGGATACTAACTGGGTTTGTTACCACTGAGCCACAGTGGGAACTCCCATAAGTTTGTTTTCTATCTCTGTGAGTCTGTTTCTGTTTTGTAAATAAGTTCATTTGTATCATTTTTTAAGATTTCACATATAAGTGATACCATATGATATTTGTCTTTCTCTGGCTGACTTACTTCACTTAGTGTGATAATCTCTAGGTCGATCCATGTTGCTACCAATGGCATCATTTCATTCTGTTTTTGTGACTAGTGTTCTGCTGTGTGTGTGTACCGCCTCTTCTTTATCCATTCCTCCGTTGATGAAACTCGGCTTGTTTCCATGTTTTGGCTATTGTAAACAGTGCTGCTATGAACATGGGGGTGCACGCATCTTTTTGAATTAGGGCTTTCATGTTTTCCAGATATAGGCCCAGGAGTGGGATTGCTGGATCGTACGATGGCTCTATTTTCAGTTACTTTGTGCCTATTTAAAATGATTTATGTAGGGAGTTCCCATCGTGGCTCAGCGGTAATGAACCCTAGTATCCACAAGGATGCAGGTTTGATCCCTGGCCTTGTTCCGTGGGTTAAGGATCTGGCGTTGCTGTGAGCTGTGGTGTAGTTCGCAGATGCAGCTCGGATCCCACGTGGCTGTGGCTGCGGTAGAGGCTGGTGGCTACAGCTCCAATTTGACCCCTAGCCTGGGAATCTCCATATGCTGCAGGTGCAGCCCTAAAGAGACAAAAAATAAATAAATAAAATGATTTATGTATATATCTTATCTCTCCTACTAGATATAATCTCCTTGAAGCTGCCTTCCTCATCTCTGTAACTTCCCAGTGTTCTTCCTCGTATCAGTACTTGCTGGTGGAATAAACTGCATTTCTCATCTTCCTAAAGCATTAGCTTTGCTTTTGCAAATGCCCATTGTCAAGGGTCTGTGGCACAGACAGTGAGAGGCGGGAGGGCAGCTGACTTTCCCTTGTGGATCCTCTTGTAAGTTAATACAGAGTAGTTTGAGAATAGTAAAAGCTCATTCTTCTTTAAGTTCCTAGCAGCTGGAGCCCCTACTGTGGCTCAGCCGGTTAAGAGCCCAACATAGTGTCCCTGAGGATGCAGGTTCGATCCTTTGCCTCGCTCAGTGGGTTAAGGATCCGGCGTTGCCACGAGCTACGGTGTAGGTCACAGATGTGGCTCAGGTCCCGAGTTGCTGTGGCAGCTGCAGCTGCAGCTCCAATTTGACCCCTGGCCTGGGAACTTCCATATGCTGCAGGTGCGGCCTTAAAAAGGCAAAAAAAAAAAAAGGTTACATCCTTCTTGGGTACTTTCAGTCAAAATAAATAGCCAGGTGATTCATTTGGGAAATTCTGCGAGGTGTGCCGTGCCCTCCCCCGCCCTCCCTAGAATGGCTCCTCAGCAAAGCCGCCTCAGAGGCAGCTCTCGGTCCTAGTCGCTCAGTGATTTCCAGGAACTGAGAAGGGACGCAGGAAGAATAGAAAGCGTTAGATAGTTTTTGTCTTGGGCTATTAAAAAACCAAAAACAGTCAGTTCCTACCGCCTTCGTCTCCTGGCAGCTAGACAGGGAAGGAGAGAAACTGTGACGGTGCCCGGTGCCAGCAAGAGCGTCGTGCCCTTGGCGGTGCTCAGAAGAGCATTCAGGCTCACGGTGAGTCACCGCGTGTGCGTCGCCGGCCTGCCCACCCGGGACCGAGCGCCGGCACAGGGCGAGTCAGTACTCGGCGGCTCCCCCTGTGCCCTCCGGCACCTCCACGCCCTCCCCCAGGCTTTCTGGGCTGGAGCCGGGAGCGGGGACCTGCAATGCAGGAGTGGGGGCAGCGAGGAGAGGGTGCCTGTTCTGGTCTGTTCCTTCCTCCAGGCTTTCCTGCTCTTATCTGCACTAAACTAAGTCCTGGGGAAGTTTGGAGCAGACGAGGACTATCTGGCAGACCCGGTGGTTTTCGGGGCCTGGCTAAAACTGGGGCCACTTGCAAACGGGTTAAGGAGCCGGCATTGTGACTGCAGCAGCTTGGGTCACTGCTGTGGTGTGGCTTTGATTCCCGGCCCGGAAACTTCCACATGCTGCGAGTGCAGCCAAAAATAAAAAATAAAATAAAAACCAGAAAATAAAAAAAAGTAAGATTGAGGCCACTTAAGCCACTGAGACGAATGGTGCTCCTGCGTCAGTCCCTGCAGTGGCCTCGTGGCGATATCCTGCCGCTCTCCAGTCCGGCGTTCCGTTCTCTTGCTTCGTCCCAACCTTTTCTCTCCATTCTTTCCTCTGTCCCCTTGCTCAGCAGGAATGATATGCATTTATGAAGTCACAGCCGTTGGGTTTTTCCTTCTCAGGATACTTTTTCAACCAGCTGTGTCCACCTCCCTTGGCTGATCCTCCTCTATCTGAGTCCTCATGGGGAGGACAGCCCAGTGTTCCCAGCACTGGCTCCCAGTGTTCCCAACACCAACCCCCCAGTGTTCCCAGCACCAGCCCCCCAGTGTTCCCAGCACCAGCCCCCCAGTGTTCCCAACACCAACCCATCAATGTTCCCAACACCAACCAACCCCCAGTATTCCCAACACCAACCCATCAGTGTCCCTAACACCAGCTAACTCCCAGTGTTCTCAACACCAACCCCTCTGTTCCCAACACCAACCAACCCCAGTGTTCCCAACACCAACCAAGCCCCATTGTTCCCAACACCAACGACCCCCAAGGTTCCCAACACCAGCCAACCCCCCAGTATTCCCTACACCAACCAACCCTCCAGTGTTCTCAACACCAACCGCTTTGTTCCCAATACCATCCAACCAGTCTCCTAGTGTGCACTCAGGCCGAGAGTTCACCACATTTGTTCCCCTTTGACCTGCAGCAAAATCATTATTTTATTTTATTTTATTTTGGGCTGTACCCATGGCGTATGGAGGTTTCCAGGCTGGGAGTCCAACTGGAGATGCAGCCGCCGGCCTGCACCACAGCCACAGCCACGTCGGATCCAAGGTGCATCTGTGACCTACACCACAGCTCACGGCAACGCCAGATCCTTAACTCACTGAGCGAGGCCAGGGATCAAACCCACATCCTTATGGATACCAGTCGGTTTCATTACTGCTGAGTCACAACAGGAACTCTAAAATCATTAGTTAAAAATCACTGCAGTGTCATGTAATGCTTTAAAATGGATCCTTCTTGGTTAACGAATCCGAGTAGGAACCATGAGGTTGCGGGTTCGATCCCTGGCCTTGCTCAGCGGGTTAAGGATCCGGCGTTGCCGTGACCTGTGATGTAGGTCGCAGACGCGGCTCGGATCCTGCGTTGCTGTGGCTGTGGTGTAGGCCGGCAGCTACATCTCCTGTTAGACCCCTAGCCTGGGAACCTCCATATGCCACGGGTGTGGCCCTAGAAAAGGCAAAAAGACAAAAAAAGAAAAAAAAGGATCCTGGTTGACCTGGGTCTCGGGGGCTTCTTTCATCAAGCCCTCCTCTCCTCGGTGCGAGCCTCTGGCTGGGTATCCCACTTCACTTTTGTAGCACATCGGCGTCATCTCCCTCTTTGCCACTTGCCCAACACTGATTCTCTTGGCTCCATTCACGTTGAAACTCAAGTGGCCCTGAACCTCCTTCACGGTGGGACCCCTTGTTTCCAGCTCCGCGGGGGTCTGTCAACAGACTCATTCCAGGACGCTTTATAGAAATCCAGGCACAGCTCGGTTCGGTGGCTTGTCTGGAATAACACAGCCCTGTCCAGATGAGAATGGTAATTTACCATTTGAGAGGTTTTCTGTTTTCCCGTCTTTGTGGCGGTACAGCATCCGTGATCTGAAGAGAAGGCAGCTTTCCTGATAAAACGTCTAAGTGCGTTCATTTCCCAAAAGAGCTAGAGCAGCTGAGGCCCTGGGAGCCATAGATCAGACTCTGCGTGAGGACAGGAGGCAGGAAGGGGTCGGGTGTGAATAACACTTCACCTTTGTAGGGGGGTCAGCACTTGTAATGAGTGTGGCCAGGGCTCTGGGTCACAGCCATTTCTAAGCGCCAGCCGAGGGGCCGTGTGTTTCCAACACATTACACGATATGTGAAAGCACAAGGGACAGATAATGTAAAATTCATTGTGATGACTAACCCAGGGCACTCACATGTGAAGCGTTATGAAGCAGCTTCCGTGTTCAGCATCCAAACAGCGCCATGGGGTGCGTGGGACAGAGACGCAGGCCTGTTGTAAAGTCAGGTCACTGAGGTGCAGTGAGTGACTGAGTGAATGAGTGAAGGGGTTGGGCCTTTATTCCCAGGGGGGGCCCAGATTTGCTTCCTCGGCTGGGATTCGATCCCGGAGCTGAGTTTGATTTCTGTCACACAGCTCTCTTTTCAGGCAACCTCTTTCACATAAGAGATGAGACGAATCCCTGTGCTCTGAGCGGTTGAATCAAAGCAGGAATGGGTCCCCCTGAGCTATCCACACGCTCTTCCTTGGAGTGTCATCCGGAGTTTATAGGAAGTCCTGGGAGCCGCCTCCCCTCTGCAGGCCTCCAGGACGCAGCTCCTCGGGCTCCGTCTCCACCTTCCCGGACCTGTTCCTGCCGGCGGCTACCCGCCAGGCTCCCGATGGTGCCACTTCTCAGCAATCGGCTCCCCTTCTTGTCATCTCCCGGACCTGTGGGTGGGAGAAGGGAACGGTACACTCTTTGCTGCCTCGCGATGCTTCCCTTCGTTCCGCCAACAGTTACAGAGCACCTGCTGTGATGCGTTCGTTCCCTGATTATTCCACCTGTCATCGCCGTGTCCATCTACCAACTTCAAGTTCTCCCCGTTTGGAGTTCCTGTTGTGGCTCAGTGGTTAACGAATCCAACTAGGAACCATGAGGTTGCGGGTTCGATCCCTGGCCTTGCTCAGTGGGTTAAGGATCCGGCATTGCCGTGAGCTGTGGTGTAGGTCGCAGAAGCGGCTCTGAGCCCGCGTTGCTGTGGCTGTGGCGAAGGCGGCAGCTACAGCTTCTGTTAGACCCCTAGCCTGGGAACCTCCATATGCCGCAGGTGCGGCTCTACATAAAGGCAAAAAGACAAAAAAAAAAAAAAAGTTCTCCCCCTTTGCGTGATGAGTTTGGGGCCAGACCAGTTGTGTGCTACCCTCTTTCCTGCCACCACTGCCAAGGACTTGAATGTTCATGCTACTGCCCATCCAACCATCACACGCTTTTTGCTGTCTACACCTTTCTAACTGGTGCCTCCTTTGGCAGGATGCTGCGGTCACCCAAGGGGGCATGAGGCTGCTCAGATTTCCCAATCATATGGGACTCTTGTCCTCCAACCTTTTCAGCTTGAGATCTCGCTGACAATGTTTCGCAGGCCTGACAGGCTCTGTTTCTGGCTTTGCCCTTGACAGACATCACTAATGGATGGCCTCCTTTCCTTCCCTTTTCCTCTGCCAGACATCGCTAGTCGATGGCCTCCTCTCCTTCCCCGTGCCTTTGACAGACATCACTAATGGATGGCCTCCTCTCCTTCCCTTTTCCTCTGCCAGACATCGCTAGTCGATGGCCTCCTCTCCTTCCCCGAGCCTTTGACAGACATCACCAATTGACGGCCAGCGCACTGCTCCAACCAAGCCTGGACACAGGCTTGAAAGTCCTTCTCAACAGGACCCACCAGAGCTGCTACACCTTATCATATTTGGCTTAAGGGGTTGCAGTGATTTTCAAAACATTTTGGGACCACAGCCTCTGTCCTTCCAACTTCCACCTCCCCGTGACCTTCAAGCCCTGGAGCTCTCATTCTCCCACTCTAGTTACCCTCTCGTTGCTCTGCAAAGCCCAGTAAACCCCGTAGCTGGTCGTTTCAAATACGTGCTTTTTATGAGCCAAGAATGCCTCACTCCTTGGATCTTTATTACACGAACACCCCCCTTCCACCGCCGCCACCCCTGCGGCCAAAGCCGTAGCTTTCTCCATCTTCCCATTAGAGTTCCAGGCACCGATGGCTGGGCCTTGGGGTGGGTTTGCTGGATGCCTGCGCTCCAGCCTTGCCTGGGCCCCAGTCATTAATTCTTCTTCTGTGGGCTCCACGTGTCACCTTCTGCAGTAGACATGCCATCGCTGATCGGCCAGAGCCACTCCTGGCCCCGTCTTCTGAAGCAGATGACTTCATTTCTTAACTTACTGATGAGGATGGAGCCATCTTCTTTCTTCTCCACTGAAAAACCGCCTCTACTTTCCCCCGCCCTTTTCCCCTTCGCTTCTGTCCGCGTCGTCCTTGCCCGCTGCCGGGTCGCTCCACTGTGCTCCCTCCTGGGTCTGCTGAGGTCCCATCTGTTCATTCTCCTTTTTCTCTCCAGTCTCTGGTCTCTCCTACGCCTTTGGTGCTTCTACTCCTTCACAATTTCCTAACCTGGAGAACAGATGAAAACCATGAGTCAAAATGGCACCCGCAAACCTTTACCCTCAACACAGGACCATCTCCATCTTCATTTTTTTTTTTTTTGTCTTTTTGCCTTTTCTAGGGCTGCACCCGCGGCATATGGAGGTTCCCAGGCTAGGGATCTAACAGGAGCTGTAGCTGCCGGCCTACACCACAGCCACAGCAACGCGGGATCCAAGCCGTGTCTGCAGCCTACACCACAGCTCATGGCAACTCCGGATCCTTAACCCACTGAGCGAGGCCAGGGATCGAACCCGCATCCTCATGGTTCCTAGTCGGATTCGTTAACCACTGAGCCACGACGGGAACTCCTCTGCATCTTCATTATTAAATGAATTGAAGATTATCTATCCCCTAAATAGCACAGCCACCAGGCTCTGCCCCGTTCTGACATTCCCTCTCCCCCTCGCGGCCCTTAGCTTCTATCTCTTACCCGCTCCAAGGGGGCCCCTCGCTGTCCCCACTCGCCCCTTCATTCCCATCCTGCAGCTGCTCGTCAGGGCTGGACCTTCCTTAGCTCTCACCTGGCTGCTCAGGAGCCCCTCTCTTCACTTTTCAATGTATTTAATACACTGACGCCTAGCTAATCAGTCTCAGGGATAACTTTGAGAACTTCACTCTTCTGCTCGAAATTAAGTGGAAAATTTTTGATTTGGCAGTTGTGGCTTCCTGGTCCTGGCCCCCTCCTACATTTCCAGCTACCTGTCCGCCTGGACTCTTACCCAGACAAACTGGACTCCATACTAAAATAAAATATACCCTCTCGTTCTTCCTCTGAACCTTGACTTATGCTCCGTCGTCAAGAGCAGGCTCTCCTGCTTCACTGTCCTTCAAAGCTCGGCTCCAGTTCCATCACCTTCATGAGTCTGTCAGAGATTTCCCCTACTCTGAATGTCTTTCTCTCTCTCTTTTTTTCTTTTTCTTATTTTTCCCTTTTTCTGCTTTTTAGGGCTGCACTCACAGCATATGGCAGCTCCCAGGCTAAGGGTCGAATTGGAGCTGCAGCTGCTAGGCTACAGCACCAAATCTGAGCCGCGTCGGCGACCTATACCGCAGCACACAACAACTCTGGATCCTTTAACCCACCGAGCAAGGCCAGGGATCGAACCCACGTCCTCATGGATACCAGTCGGGTTCCCTACCACTGAGCCACAATGGGAACTTCCCCCTCTGAATCTCTTGAAGAACATTTTTGGAACCTCCTGAAAGCACTACTGTTTTACCACTCTTAGATCTATTTCTAGCCTTTAATCTCTTTGAGGACAAAGAAGTTGTATTTTTACTCTCACCCATGCCCTCAGCCCCAGCACTGGTGTCTGTGTAGTCCTGCACTATGGTGAGTCCTTTCTTGGTGCACATGAGGTGTCCAGCGATAATCACTGTGAACCCAAGATCCCAAACCGGTACCCACAGCTCACACAGTAATCTTGGACAGGTCCTATTTAGCCATTCTGAGTTGACTTCTTTGCTGTTGTTGTGGGTGAGTGGTAAAATACAGAAAATAGAAAATTTGTCATTTTAACCATTTCAAGTTGACAGTGAAGTGGCCTTAATTTTTTTTCATGTTAACAATGAATTTTATTTCAGTTATAGGTGTACAAAGATCATAAGTCAATTCGATAGATTTTGTGTCCCAAACCCACAGTGCATCCCCCCACCCCCCAGATTGTCTTATTTGAAAAACCAAGGTTTTCCAAAATCTGTGAGTCATTGTCTGTTCTTAAAAGAAGTTCATTGTGTCTCTTTAGTTTCCACATGTAAGCGGTAGCATTGGGTGTTGCTGTCTAATTGTCTGACTGGTTCCACTTCGTATGATAATTTCTAGGTTCATCCATGTTGCTATAAATGTTATTCTGTTCCTTTTAATGGCTGAGTAATATTCCATTATGTGTATGTACCATATTTTCCCTATCCACTCCTCTGTCCATGGGCATTTAGGTTGTTTCCATGACCTGACTTCTTCCCTCTCTAGCTGCTTTAGATGTAAAGTTAGGTTGTTTATTTGAGCTTTTTCTTATTTCCTGAGGTTGGCTTGTATTGCTATATACTTTCCTCTTAGCGCTGCTTTTGCTGAATCCCAGAGGTTTTGGAGTGTCGTGTCTTTGTTGTCATTTGCTTCTAGGTATTTTTTAATTTCCTCTTTGATTTCTTCAGTGATCCATTGGTTGTTTTCTTGTTT
>PVHT020000237.1:4512234-4540931 GCA_004024745.2 Catagonus wagneri | reverse complement strand
TGAAGTTTTGATATAGGAGTCTATATACAAATGAGATTGTTTTAAGTTGTTGGTTTCTTAATTGCACGTGCGTCTCCAGTGACCTTCATTTGTGCTCTCTTCTCACAATTTCTGATTTTGGTAGCATAGTTGTGCATGAATGATTTAGTATCTTTATTGCATATATGCCTTTACTGGTGAGCCTTGTCATTTGTGGTGTTTTTGCTTCTGGTCGTGGCCTTTTCTTTTCTGCCTAGAGAAGTTCCTTTAAGATTTGTTGTAAAGCTGGTTTAGTGTTGCCGAAATCTCTTAGCTTCTGCTTATCTGTAAAGGTTTTGATCTCTCCTTCAAATCTGAATGTGAGCCTTGCAGGGTAAAGCAATCTTGGTTGGAAGTCTTTCCCTTTCATACATTAAGTATATCATGCCACTCCCTCTGGCCTGCAGAGTTTCAGATGAGAAATCTGCTGATAACCTTATTGGGGTTCCCTTGTATGTCATTTGTTTCTTTTCCCTATCTGCTTTCAATATTTTCTCTTTGTCTTTAATTTTGGTCATTTTGATTAATATGTGTCTCAGGGTGTTCCTCCTTGGGTTTATTTTATATGGTACTCGTTGCGCTTCCTGAATTTGACTGAGTGGTTCCTTTCCCATATTAGAGAATATTATCTCCTCGAATATTTTTTCTGTCCCCTTCTCTCTCTCTTCTCCCTCTGGCACCCCTATAATACGGATATTGGTGCGTTTAACAGTATCCCAGAGCTCTCTGAGACTCAGCTCATTTCCTTTCAATCTTTTATCTCTTTTCTCTTCCGCATTAGTGATTTCCACTAATCTGTCCTCCACCTTGCTAATTCGTTCGTCTGCCTCCTGTATTCTATTGTTGGCTGCTTCTAATGAATTTTTTATTTCAGTTATTGTATTTTGCATCTCTTCGTGTTTAATTTTTACAGCTTGTATTTCTCTGCTCAGTGTTTGCTGTAAATTATCAATCTTTGCCTCCAGTCTATTTCCAATGCCTTGCATCATCTTCAGCATCAACAGTCTGAAGTCTCTTTCTGAGAGGCTGGTAATCTCCTCATCACTGAACTGTTTTTCTGGGCTTTTCTCTTTCTCCCTTATCTGGGTTAGAGTTTTCTGTCTTTTCATTTTTATAGGTTTTTGGTGTGGTGACCTTTTTGCCAACAATAGAGTTGTAGCCTCTCTTAGTTCTGGCATTTGCCTCCCTTGTGACTAAAGCTGCTATGGAGGGGGCTTGCTGTAGGCTTCCTGATGGGAGGGAGTGATGCCTGCCCACTGGTAGGTGGGGTTGATTCCTAGCCCGCTGATGGGTGGGGTTTTGTCTCTGGATGAGATTAGAGGCTGGCTGTGTGCCTGAGGGGGGTCTTTAGGCAGCCTGTTTACTGATGGGTGGGGCTGTGATCCCACCTGGATTATTGTTTGGCCTGGGGCTTCTCAGCGCTGATGGGAGGGACCAGATTTTCCCAGAAATGGCCCCCTCCAGAGAAATGCAGGCTGATGAATGTTCCCGAGAGCTTCACCTCCAGTGTCCTTCCCCCACAACAAGCCACAGTCACCCCTGTTTTCCCAGGAGATCCTCCGAGAATTGCAGTCCGGTTCCACCCGGATTCCTATGGAGACTGCTTTGCCCTGGGACCCATTGCACGTGAAAGTCTGTGTGTGCCTTTCAAGGATGGGGTCTCTGTTTCCCCCAGTCCTGTGGAGCTCCTGCACACAAGCCCCGCTTGCCTTCAATGCCAGATGCTCCGGGGGCTCTTTCTCCCTGTGCCCGATCCTCAGGCGTGGGGTTTTGACATGGCGCTCAGAACTCTTAGTCCTATAGCTGAGTCTCTGTGATGCAGTTACTTTCCAGTCTGTGGGGCTTCCCACCCGGGAGGTATGGGGTTGCTTCTATCGTGTAATCGCCCCTCCTACCTCCTGATGTGGTCTCCTCTTTGTCTTCTGGAGTAGAATATCTTTTTTGGAAGTTTATAGTCCATTTGGTTGAAGGCTGCTCGGCATTTGGTTGTAGTTTTGCTATTTTTTGGGAGAGAAGTTGAGCTCCAGTCCTTCTATTCCGCCATCTTAATCCAATCGAAGCATTGTCTGGATAATATTTAATCTTAATTACTTTAAAAGTCTAAACATCACTGGGATATAAGTAGTGGTGATGGAGAATAAGGTTAGAAGTATTTTTTTAGGAGTTCTCATCATGGCTCAGCTCTTAACGAACTTTACTAGCATCCATGAGGACACGGTTCGATCCCTGGCCTCGAAGTGGCCTTAATTCTTGTCAAAATGTGATGCAACAGTCACCACTCTGTTTCTAAAATGTTTTTTTTTTTTATTTTTTTGGTCTTATCTGGGGCTGCACCCGTGACATATGGAGGTTCCCAGGCTAGGGGTCTAACAGGAGCTGTAGCCGCCGGTCTTCGCCACAGCCACAGCCACGCGGGATCCAAGCCGTGTCTGCGACCTACACCACAGCTCACGGCAACACTGGGTCCTTAACCCACTGAGTGAGGCCAGGGATCGAACCCGCAACCTCATGGTTCCTAGTCGGATTCGTTAACCACTGAGCCAGGACAGGAACTCCTCTAAAATGTTTTCATCACCCCCAACAGCAACTCTGTAGCCATTAAGCAATTACTCCCCAGCCCCTGGTAACTTCTTATGTACTCTCTGTGAATTTGCCTCTTCTTAATAACTCATGTAAGTGGAATCATAGGATCTTTGTGCTTTTGTGTCTGGTTTATTTCACTTAGTATAACATTGGGTTCATCCGTGTTATAGTACGTATCAACACTTCATTCCTTTTTATGGATGAATAATAATCCACGGTGTGAGGGGAGTTCCCGTGTTGGTCAGCAGGTTAAGGATCTGGTGTTGTTATTGCCGTGGCTTGGGTCACTGATATGACGTGGGTTTGATCCCTGGCCTAGGAACTTCTGCGTGTCACAAGTGTGGCCAAAAAAAAAAAAAAGTCCCAGGGTGTGGCTACACCACATTTTATTTGTCTACTCATCTGCTGATGGACACTTGCCTTGTCTCTGCCTTGTAGCTATTGTGAATAATGCTGCAGTGAACACTGGCCTAAAAATATCTGTCCAAATCCCCGTTTTCAGTTCCTGGGTATATACCTGGGAGTAGAACTGCCGAGTCATGTAGTCATTCTATGTTCAGCTTTTGGAGGAACCCACTGGAGAGTTTTTAAAATTCAGATTGCTTAACAACTGCAGAAAATGAAGGATTCCACATAAAATCAGATTTTTTTCCCCAACTTCTTTTGGAAAAAAAAACAGAAAGTCTGGCTGTCCTGGGTCCACTCGTCTGGAGATGAGTGGGGAGCACTCCTGGGGACGAGGTGTCTGGTCTCCAGCTCAACAAGGTCCTTACCTGGGTGGCATCAGACGAGGGGGCTCCCTGCCTGGGCCCAGTTCTGAGACTTGGCTCTGGTTCCCTCCCTTCACTGCGTCGTCCCAGCCCTCCCCTATAGACGCCTTGTCCCTCTTGTGTTCCTACTCAGCCCACGGTGTTATGTGTGAACTTGACGTTCCTCTTCCATCAAGGCTGTACTCAGACGAGAGCAGAGGACCTGTTTTGTTTTTTTTTTTAATCTCTTTTACCAGAACACATTGTTTATACCCAAAGTCTTAATTCTATTGACTTTTATTCATTCATTCATTCATTCATTCTTTTTACGTCCATACCTACAGCATATGGAAGTTTCCATGCTGGGGTTGGAATCGAAGCTGCAGCTGCTGGCCTACGCCACAGCAACGCCAAATGTGAGCTGTATCTGCAGCCTACACTGCAGCTTGAGGCAACTTCGGGTCCTTAACTCACTGAGCAAGGCCAGGGATTGAACCCCTGTCCTCGTGGATTCTAGTCGGGTTCTTAACCCGCTGAGCCACAATGGGAGCTCCTGAACTGGATCTTTAGTTATTTGTTTATTTATTGCTTTTTAGGGCAGCACCCGTGGCATATGGACGTTCCTAAGCTAGGGGTTGAATTGGAGTTGCAGCTGCCGGCTGGTGCCACAGCCACAGCAACGTGGGATCCGAGCCACTTCTGCAGCCTATACCACAGCTCACAGCAACAGCGGATCCCCTAACCACTGAGCAAGGCCAGGAACTGAACCCGCATCCTCATGGATATTAGTTGGAGTCATTTCCTCTGTGTCACATTTCCTGGATTTTTAAATTGAATAGCTGAGGTGTAGAGCAGAACTGATTTGTGCAGTCACAACTGACTGAATCATGCCAGTCTAGACGGCATCACGGAATGTAAAGGGGGAAAATCTAAAATTGGGGAAATGAATTATAGATTTCAGGCCATGAGGGAGGGGCTGACCACTTCCTCATTTAAGATGTTTCTTTACTAGGGTTTTCTTTTTTGTCACTCTAGGCTGTACTCTGATGAAAATTATCTAAAAGATGGTTTTCGGAAAACTAAAGTACAATATCTTAGAACAAGTTAATAAGAAATAGAATTAAAATGTAATGTCTGTATCCACATGCAAGAGAATAAATTTGGAACCCTACCTCTTATTATATACAAAAAATAACTCAAAATAGATAATCGCCATAAATTGTTTCAGCCACCATGGAAAGTAGTTTGGAGGTTCCTTAAAAACCTAAAAATAGAGCTGCTATATGATTCAGCAATGTCACTTCTGGGCATATATCTGGAAATGTGAAAACTCTAATTCAGAAAGATACATGCACCCCTATATTCAAAGCAGCACTATTTTTTTTTTTTTTGGTCACACCTGCAACCCATGGAAGTTCCCGTGCCAGGGATTAGACTTGCACCACAACAGTGACCTGGGTCGCTGCAGTGACTGTTGGATCCTTAATCTGCTATGCCACCAGGGAACTCCCATAGCAGCACGCACCGTTTACAATAGCCAAGACATAGAAACAACCCAAGGACCCATGAAAGGATGATTGGTTTAAGAAGATCTGGTATATATACACACAATAGAATATTACTCAGCCCTAAAAAAGAATATAATTTCCTACAGCATATCATACCAAGTGAAGTAAGTCAGACAGAGAAAGGCAACTATTATATGATATCACATGTGGAATCTGAATGTATAATACAAATGAATCTATACGACAGAAACAGACCCAGACATAGAAAACAGACGAGACTGGGCATGTTCAGGGTGATATGACCGTAGTTTAGACCCAGAAAGACAATTTAACAGTTACCAAAGGGGAAAGAGAGGGAGAGATAAATTAGGAGTATGGGATTAACAGATACACACTACTACACGTAGAGTAGGTAAACAGTACGGATTTACGGTATAGCACAGTGAACTAAATCCAATGTGTTTCCATAACCTATAATGGAAAATAATCTGAAAAAAATATATATAACTGAATCACTTTGATGTATACCTGAAACTGACACAGTATTGTAAATCAACTACATTTCGGTAAAAAACAGATCATCACCTAAATGTTAAAGCAGAAACAACAAAAGAAAAAAAATAAAGTCAACCTCATCAAATCGGAAACCTTTGCGTTAAAACAAGGGATACCATGGAGAAAATGAAAAAGAATGGGAGAACATATTTGCAGCATCGTATATCTGATGAGGAAATTGCATCTAGAATATATAAAGAAGACTTACAACGTAACAATAAAAAGACAACTCAAAGATTAGGTAAAGAGGAGTTCCCGTTGTGGTTCTGTGGTAACGAACCCGACTAGTATCCATGAGAATGCAGGTTCAATCCCTGGTCTTGCTCAGTGGATTAAGAATCTGGCATTGCCATGAGCTGTGGTGTAGGACTCCGAGGTGGCTCAGATCTGGTGTTGCTCTGGCTGTGGTGCAGGTTGGCAGCCAGCTCTGATTCAACACCTAGCCTGGGCATTTCCATATGCAGCACGTTAAGGACCCGATGTAGTTTGTAGGAGGATGCAAATATGATTCCTGGCCTTGCTTAGTGGGGTAAGGATCTGGCATTGCTATGAGCTGCAGCATAGGTCTCATCACGGTCTGGCGTTGCTGTGACTGTGGTGTAGACTGGCAGCTGCAGCTCCAGTTCTTTTATTTTTTAAATTATTTGATGAGTTTTATTACATTTATAGGTGTGCAGCAATCACCACAACCAAATTTTATAGCATTTCCATCCCAAACCCTCAGTGCATCCCCCCACCCCACAAACTGTCTCATTTGGAAACTGTAAGCTTTTCAAAGTCTGTGAGTCAGTATCTGTTCTGCAAATAAGTTCGTTGTGTCCTTTTCTTAGATTCCACATGTAAGTGATAGCTTTTGAAGTTGGTGTCTCATTATCTGACTGACTTCACATGGAGGTCCATCCATGTTGCTGCAAATGCTGTTATTTCTTTCATTTTAATGGCTGAGTAATATTCCATTGTGTATATGTACCACATCTTCTTTATCCACTCCTCTGTCAATGGACATTTAGGTTGTTTCCATGTCTTGGCTATTGTATAGAGTGTGCAGCTCCAATTCAACCCCTAGCCTGGGAACTTCCATATGCTATAGGTGTGGCCATAAAAAGAAGAAAAAGCAAACAAAGAAAATGTGTCCACACAAAAGCTTGTATACGTGTGTTCATTGTACCATTGTTCATAATAGCCAAAAATTAGAAGCAACCCAAATTTCCATCAACTAATGAATGGATAAACAAAATGCAGTATATCCGTGCAATGGAATATTATGCAGCCAGAAAAAGGAATGAAGTATTGGAACATGCTCTGTAACACAGATGTATCTTGTAAATGCTAGGCCAAGTGAAATAAGTCAGACACAACATCGTACATGTTGTATGATGGTTCCATTTATATGAAATGTTCACAGTTGCACTTAAGCAGTTGTCTGGGGCTGGGAGCAGAGAGGGGGTGTGAAGAGTGAGTGCTTATTGGTACAAGGATTCTTAACTGGGGTGATGAAAAATGTTCTAAAATGAGATTGGAGTGATGGCTATACAACTCTGTGACTATATTAAAAACCACCCAACTGTAAATAACAGAAAAGAACTAGAGGACCCAGACCTAAAATGCTGTTCAGTTGTTTTACGTAACTGATAAAATACACAATACTCAAAGATGACCAAAAACAAAAACAAAGAAGTGACTAAAGCACTTACAGATGACCGGAATGATGTGTTGAGTTTGCTTTAAAATGCTCCAGGCCCTTCCATGCAAAGTAAACTTGGGTAGGGATGGAAGAAATAAACCAGACAAAACGTGGATAATTGTTGAGGCCAGAGGGTGGGCACATGGAGTTTATTATTACTGCTCTATTTTTGTGAATGTGAACATTTTTCTTTTTCCATAATGAAATTTAAAAAAAAAAGGCAAAAACAGCTGCAGTTCAGTAGTTACGCACTAAACACGCCTCTGTGTGTTTGGGGAGCTCCGCGTGGAGGGCCGTGACTGTGAACTCGGTGGGGCCATCCGCAGGCGTGTGTCCCCGTGCGGACGAGAGGGGATGAGGGTTTCCCCGAGAAGAGGCCAGAGCACCTTGCGGTTGTCTAATAAGTTTCCTAGAGCTGCTGTATATAGTGTTGCGAACCGAGGGCTTAAGCCACAGCATGGATTCTCTCCCACTCTAGAAGGCTTAGGAGTTTGAAAGTAGGGTGTCCGAGGGGCCAGGCTCTCTGAGGTTCCGGGGGAAGGTCCTTTCTTGTCCCTAGTAGCCTCAGTCCTTGGGGTTCCTGGCTTGTGGGTGCCCTACGCCAGTCTCTGCCTCTTGTCAAGTGGCCTCCTCCCCCACCCCCACCTTCTCACGATTGTCCCTCTGTGGTCTGTCCCCAGTTTTGCTTCCTCTACTTGCAGGACCACCCCCAAGTTGAGTGTGACTTTGTCTTTACTTGACGATCACTGCTACAAAGACCCTTTTTCTTTCCTGCTTGCTTTTTGGGGCCGCATCCGAAGCGTATGGAGGTTCCCAGGCTAGGG
Source organism: Catagonus wagneri (assembly GCA_004024745.2). Taxonomy (NCBI): domain Eukaryota; kingdom Metazoa; phylum Chordata; class Mammalia; order Artiodactyla; family Tayassuidae; genus Catagonus; species Catagonus wagneri. The sequence continues at coordinate 4,533,010 of PVHT020000237.1, read as the reverse complement.
GTTGAATCGGAGCTGTAGCTGCCGGCCTACATCACAGCCACAGCAACTCGGGATCCTAGTTGCATCTGCGACCTACACCACAGCTCACGGCAACATTGGATCCTTAACCCACTGAGCAAGGCCAGGGATCGAACCCGCATCCTCATGGATACTAGTTGGGTTCCTTTCTGCTGCGCCATCACAGGAACTCCGCAAAGACCCTATTTCCAAATGAGGCCAGAATGCCAGGCCTTGAGCTTAGGTCTCCAACATGTCTTTGTGGGGTCGGGGGACAGCATTCAACCCAGAATGAGCCGAAAAAAAGACAGGTTCTTAGCAACACACACCTATAGCCGATCCAGCCCGTGGGTGGACCGCAGCAGACACGCCATTGACAATGACTGGACTTGAGCGAAGGTCGTCATTCCCCTGCCGACTGTACCCTCCCCAGCCTGAAAACCCAAGCCTTTTCTGGGACCCGTTTCCCACTCGGCAGCCTTGACTGATGAGTGACCTGTCCAGACGCTTCCATCCTTTCACCAGAATGTTCCTGGGGCTGATTTTCACCAGTATTCCCTTGATAAAATGTCCATTTCCTCATCTTTGGCACAAGCCCGCACGAAACGTTCAGTTTCTCTTTTGAGCCGGCTGCTGAAGTTGTTTTAGACTCTAACTGAACTGACCCAGAAATCACTCCTCCTTTGAAACTCCCTCTGAAATATTTGCTCCGTCTCCTACACTGTGCTGTTCCTTGCTCTGTGATCTTACTCTGGCCTTTGACCATATTTTTTAGGGCCGCACCCGCGGCATATGGAGGTTCCCAGACTAGGGGTCTAATCAGAGCTACGGCTGCCGGCCTACACCACAGCCACAGCAACGCCAGATCCGAGTCGCGTCTGCGACCTACACCACAGCTCACGGCAACAATGGATCCTTAACCCACTGAGCAAGGCCAGGGATTGAACCTGTAACCTCATGGTTCCTAGGCAGATTCGTTTCCACTGTATCCACGGCATGAACTCCTATGTATGTAATTTTATGCTAGTAACGCAGTTATCTGATCTTGCTGTGGAGTTTCAGATACTCCCTTGAAGAGTTTTGTGGGGGCAGAGCAGTCTCCTCTACGCTCCCGAATGGCCTGGGCCAAGGACTGTGGCTTCCTTTGCAGCGGAGAAGGGACTGGGCTTTGGGCTCTTTCACTTCCTCCACAGCCACGTTTAACCTACATTTCGGCTCCTGTGGATGAGGAATGATTTTTAGCTCCTTTGTTTTCATCCTGTTGCTCTCAGAAGAGTGGGAAATGCCTGGGCAGGAAAGAGCTAATGTTCTTCGGAGGAGGGAAGGGGAGGCTGGCCTGACCCAGAGGGCACTTGGGTTCCAGTCTGGGGAGCTTGGGTGTGAACTACTGCGGGCTCGTGGGCAGAGGTGAAGAAAGCAGGCAGCCCTGGATAAAACAGTGATCCTTGGTGCCCGAGGTCCAAGTAGAAGTGAAGCCAATAGCAGTGTCCAAATAAAGCCAATAGTGATATTTTAAGCACTTCCACATGTCACCTGCAGCCTCTGGGCAAGGCACCGTGCCCCCAGCCTCACATGCCCTGGGTCCCCGCCCACTGCCCTGAATTTCTGTCCCCCGTATGCGACTAATTCATCCTTTTACCTTGGGCGGGCTCTTCCATCTTGCTTTTCAAAATCCAGATTGACAAAAGATTCTCAGTTTTACAGTAAAGCTGGTTTCTCCTTCCTCCTACAGTGCAATTAATACACTGGGTACAATTTGTAGGACGTGTTTACAAAGGGCTCTGTCGGAAGACCCCTTCTCTTGAAAGCACAGAAGTATGAATAACAGAAAGGCTCAGAGTCCATTGATGGTTGACCTCTCGCAAGCAATATTTCATGCAACAGAACTAATTGTACCACTAGAAAAGCCTGGGACTGAGGTCCTGGGAGCGTTTTATAACTGGATTGAAAGGATCCATAAACTCGCCCCTGACATCCAGTCAGAAAGCGCACCTGATCCACAATAGAGCCGGGGGATTTTTTTTTTTTTTTAACTATTCATTAAAAAAGATCTTCCGAGGCGAGCCCTTTATTTCCTTTGTTAGTTTGGATTAGAGTAATAGTTCCAAGTCAAAGTTGCTTTGCGTTCTTGCTATGATTTGAGTCTGTTCCTTTTATGTCATGTTCTCAGTGAAGATGGAATAGACACGGTCCCCTTCCGATATATACACAGATATGTGTTAAATTCCTGAGAACTGCTGCCAGCTCGCACATGAAATTAATTGCTAACCTTCTTTTCTAGTATGTGTTTCTGGCCTCTTGGTTATTGTTTTCTGTTGGTATTTTTGGTTTCTCTAGATTTCTTTTAAAAGGTAGTAGCTCGGTGTGTTCACACTGTAATTTTTTCTTAACTCAATGAATTTTATTATATTTATAGTTGTACAACCTTCATCACAACCTACATTTTACAACACTTCCATCCAAAACCTCCAGCCCATCCCTCCCGCAACAACCTGTCTCCTTTGGTAACCATACATTTTTCAAAGTCCGTGAGTTAGTATCTGTTCTGCAAAGATGTTCGTTGTATCCTTTTTTTATTTTCTTGCCTTTTATTGTTTTAGGGCCGCACCCATGGCATGTGGAGCTTCCCAGGCTAGGGGTTGAATCGGAGCTATAGCTGCCAGCCTACACCACAGCCATAGCAATACAGGATCCGAGCTGCATCTGCCACCCACACCACAGCTCATGACAACGCCGGATCCTTAACCCACTGAGCGAGGCCAGGGATCGAACCTGCAACCTCATGATTCCTAGTCAGATTTATTTCTGCTGAGCCACAATGGGAACTCCCATTGTATCCTTTTTTTAGATTCCACATATGAGTGATAGCATATGATATTTGTGTCTCACTGTCTAACTTCACTTAGCATGGTAATTTCTAGGTCCATCCACGTTGCTTCAAATGCCATTATTTCATTACTCTTTATGGCTGAGTAATATTCCATTGTGTATATGTACTGTATCTTTATCCACTCCTCTGTTGATGGACATTTAGGTTGCTTCCATGTCTTGGCTGTTGTATAGAGTGTTGCAATGAACATTGGTGTACATGTGTCTTTTTCGGTCATGGTTTTCTCTGGATAGATGCCCAGGAGTAGGATTGCTGGATCAAATAGTAGTTTTCTTTTTAGGTTTTTGAGGAATCTTCATATTGTTTTCCATAGGGCTTGCACAAATTTATATTCTCACCAACAGTGTAAGAGGGTTCCCTTTTCTCCACAACCTCTTCTGCACTTAATGTTTGTAGATTTTTTGATGATGGCTATTCTGGCTGGTGATAAGATGGTACTTCATAGTAGTTTTGATTTGCATTTCTCTAATAATTAGTGATGTTGAACATCTTTTGATGTGTTTTTGGCCATCTGTGTGTCTTCTTTGGAGAACTGTCTGTGTAGATCTCCTGCCCATTTTTTGATGGGGTTGTTTGTTTCTTTGGTATTGACCTGCAGGAGGGGTTTATATATTTTGGAGATTAATCCCTTGTCAGTTGCTTCTTTTGCAGATATTTTCTCCCATTCTGTGGATTTGTTTAGGGTTTTGTTTGCCATGCAAAAACTTTTAAGGTTGATTAGGTCCCATTTGTTTATTTTTGTTTTTATTGTCATTACTCTTGGAGGTGGATCTGAGAAAATATTGCTGTGGTTAATGTCAGAGAGTATTTGACCTATGTTTTCATCTAAGAGTTTTATAGTATCCGATCTTATATTTAGGTCTTTAATCCATTTTAAGCTTATTTTTGTATATGGTATTAGGAAGTGTTCTAATTTCATTCTTTTACGTGTAGCTGTCAAGTTTTCCCAGCACTACTTATTGAAGAAACTGTCTTTTCTCCATTGTATTTTCTTGCCTCATTTGTCACAGATGAGTTGACTGTAGGTGTGTGGGTTTAATTCTGGGCTTTTTACCCTATTCCACTGATCTATATTGCTGTTTTTTGTGCCAGTGCCATACTGTTTTGATGACTGTAGCTTTGGAGTATAGTTTGAAGTCAGGGAGCCTAATTCTTCCAGCTCCATTTTTCTTTCTCAGGATGGCTTTGGCTATCCTGGGTCTTTTGTGCTTCCAGACAAACTTTAAAATATTTTGCTCTAATTCTGTGAAAAATGCCTTTGGTAATTTGATATGGATGGCATTGAATCTGTAGATTGCCTTGGGTAGTATAATCATTTTGACAATATTGATTCTTCCAAGCCAAGAACATGGTATGTCTTTTCATCTGTTTGTGTCATCTTTGATTTCTTTCATCAGTGTCTCATAGTTTTCAGAGAACAGGTCTTTTGTCTCTTTAGGTAGGTTTATTCCTAGATATTTTATTCTTTTTGATGCAATGGTAAATGGGATTGTTTCCCTAATTTCTCTTTCTGATCTTTCATTGTTGGTATATAGAAATGTAGTCAATTTCTGTGTATTAATTTTTATCCTACAACTTTACTAAATTCATTGATGAGGTCTAACAGTTTTCTGGTAGTCTTTAGGATTTTCTAGGTATAGCATTCTATCATCTGCAGTGATATTTTTAACTTCTTTTTCAATTTGGATTCCTTTGATTTCTTTTCTTCTCTGATTGCTGTGGCTAAGACTTCCAAAACTGTGTTGAATAGTAGCAGTGAGAGCAGACATCCTTGTTTTGTTCCTGATCTTAGCAGGAATTATTTCAGCTTTTCACCATTGAGAATAATGTTATCTGTGGGTTTGTCATATATGGCCTTTATTATGTTGAGGTAGGTTCCCTCTATGCCCACTTTCTGGAGGGTGTTTATCACAAATGGGTGTTGGATATTGTCAAATGTTTTTTTTTTTCCTGCATCTGTTGAGAGGACTATATGGTTTTTATTCTTCATTGTGTTAATGTGCTGTAGCACACTGATTGATTTACATGTATTGAAAAATCCTTGCATCCCTGCAATAAATCCCACTTGATCACGGTATGCCTCCTTTTAATGTATTCCTCGATTCAGTTTGCTAGTATTTTCTTGAGGCTTTTTTGCATCTATGTTCATCAGTGATATTTGGTCTGTAATTTTCTTTTTTTGTGGTATCTTTGTCTGGTTTTGGTATCAGGGAGATAGTGGCCTTACAGAATGAGTTTGGGAATGTTCCTTTGCTCTGCAATTTTTTTGGAAGAGTTTCAGGAGGATAGGCGTTAATTCTTCTCTAAAGGTTTGATAGAATTTGCCTGTGAAGCCATCTGATCTTGGACTTCGGTTTGTTGGAAGTTTCTAAATCACAGTTTCAATTTCAGTACTTATGATTGGTCTGTTCATCTTTTCTGTTTCATCATGGCTAAGTATTGGAAGATTATACTTTCTAAGAATTTGTCCATTTCTTCCAGGTTGTCCATTTTATTGGCATGTATTTGCTTGTAGTAATTTCTTATGATTCTTTGTATTTCTGTGATATCCATTGTAACTTCTCTGTTTTCATTTTAATTTTATTTATTTGAGTCCTCTCTTTTTTTCTTGATTAGTCTGGCTACGGGTTTATCAATTTTGTTAATCTTTTCAAAGAACCAACTTTTAGTTTCCTCAATCTTTTCTATGGTTTTCTTTGTTTCTGTCTCATTGATTTCTGCCCTGATCTGTATGATTTCTTTCCTTCTGCTAATTTTGGGTTTTGTCTGTTCTCTCTCTAGTTGCTTTTGGTGTAAAGATAGGTTGTTTATTTGAGCTTTTTCTTGTTTCCTGATGTAGGCTTGTATTGCTATAGACTTCCCTCTTAGAACTGCTTTTGCTGCGTCCCATAGGTTTTGGATTGCTGTGCTTTGTTGTCATTTGCTTCTAGGTATTTTATAATTTCCTCTTTGATTTCTTCAATGATCCATTGGTTGTTTAGTAGCATGTTGTTTAGTCTCCACGTGTTTGTGTTTTTTTCCGTTTTTTCCTTGTTGTTGCTTTCCAGTCATGTAGCGTTGTGGTCGGAGAAGATGCTTGATATGATTTCAATTTTCTTAAATTTACCGAGGCTTGATTCATGGCCCAGACTTTGATCTATCCAAGAGAATCTTCCATGTGCCCTTGAGAAGAATGTTTATTCTGTTGCTTTTAGATGGAAGTTCTATAAATATCTATTAAGTCCTTATGGTCTAATGCATCATTTAAAGTCTGTGTTTCCTTGCTGATTTTCTGTCTGGGTAATCTGTCCATTGTTGTAAGCGGGGTGTTAAAGTCCCGCACTATTATTATGTTATTGTCAGTTTCTCCTTTTAAGGTTGTTAGCAGTTACCTTATATACTGAGGTGATCCTATGTTGGATGCATATATATTTACAATTGTTATATCTTCTTGGATTGATCCTTTGATGATTTTGTAATATCCTTCTTTGTCTCTTAAAATATTCTTTATTTTAAGGTCTATTTTGTCTGGTACGAATATTGCCACTCTGGCTTTTTTTTTTCCATTATAACTGGTTTACAGTTTTCTGTCAATTTTTCAACTGTACAGCATGGTGACCCGGTTACACACACATACATAGATTCATCACAAGTGGTTAGACATAGTTCCTGGTGCTATACAGCAGGATCTCCTTGCTTTTCCATCCCAAAGGCAATAGTCTGCAACTATTAAGCACAGACTCCCATACCATCCCACTCCCTCCCCCACCCTCTTGGCAACCACAAGTCTGTTCACCAAGTCTGTGATTTTCTTTTCTATAGAAAGGATCATTTGTGCAGTATCTTAGATTCCATATATAAGTGATATCATATCGTATTTGTCTTTCTCCTATTTGTCTTTCTCCTTCTGACTTACTTCACTCAGTATGAGGGTCTCTAATTCCATCCATGTTGCTGCAAATGGCACTATTTTATTCTTTTTTATAGCTGAGTAGTATTCCATCGTGTATATATACCACATCTTCCTAATCCAATCATCTGCTGATGGACATTTGGGTCGTTTCCACGTCTTGGCTCTTGTGAATAGCGCTGCAATGAACATGCATGTGGAAGTGTCTTTTTCAAGGAAAGTTTTGTCCGGATATATGCCCAAGAGTGGGATTGCTGGGTCATATGTTAGTTCTATGTATAGTTTTCTAAGGTACCGCCATACTGTTTTCCATAGTGGCTGTACTAGCTTACATTCCCGCCAACAGTGCAGGAGGGTTCCCTTTTCTCCACACCCCCTCCAGCATTTGTCGTTTGTGGACTTAGTAATGATGGCCATTCTGACTGGTGTGAGGTGGCAGTTTTGATTTGCATTTCTCTGATCATCAGTGATGTTGAGCATTTTTTCATGCGTTTGTTGACCATCTGCCTATCTTCTTTGGAGAAATGTCTATTCAGGTCTTTTGCCCATTTTTCCATTGGGTTGTTGGCTTTTTTGCTGTTGAGTTGTATAAGCTATTTGTGTATTTTAGAGATTAAGCCCTTGTCATTTGCATCATTTGACACTGTTTTCTCCCATTCTTTAAGCTGTCTTTTAGTTTTCTTTTTGGTTTCCTTTGCTGTGCAAAAGCTTGTCAGCTTGATTAGCTCCCATTTGTTTATTTTTGCTTTTATTTCTGTTGCTTTGGGAGACTGACCTGAGAAAACATTTGTAAGGTTGATGTCAGAGAATGTTTTGCCAATGTTTTCTTCCAGGAGTTTAATATTGGCTTGCCTTATATTTAAGTCTTTAAGCCATTTTGAGTTTATTTTTGTGCATGGTGTGAGAGTATGTCCTAGTTTCATTGATTTGCATGCAGCTGTCCAGGTTTCCCAGCAATACTTACTGAAAAGACTGTCTTTTTCCCATTTGAAGTTTTTGCCTCCTTTGTCAAAGGTCAATTGACCGTAGGTGTCTGGGTTTATTTCTGGGTTCTCTATTCTGTTCCATTGGTCCGTATGTCTCTTTTGGTTCCAGTACCACACTGTCTTGATTACTGTGGCCCTGTAATATTGCCTGAAGTCTGGGAGAGTTATGCCTCCTGCTTGGTTTTTGTTCCTCAGAACTGGTTTGGCAATTCTGGATCTTTTGTGGTTCCATATAAATTTTTGGATTGTTTGTTCTAGTTCTGAAGAATGTCATCGGTAATTTGATAGGGATTGCATTGAGTCTGTAGATTGCTTTGGGTAGTATGGCCACTTTTACAATATTAATTTTTCCAGCCCATGAGCATGGGATATCTTTCCATTTCTTTGTATCTTCTTTGATTTCCTTTATTAATGTTTTATAGTTCTCAGAATATAAGTCTTTCACCTCCTTGGTCAGGTTTATTCCCAGGTATTTGATTTTGGAGGGTGCAATTTTAAAACGTATTGTATTTTTGCATTGCTTTTCTAATATTTCATTATTATACAGAAATGTGACTGATTTCTGAAGGTTAACCTTATATCCTGCTACTTGACTGAATTTGTTGATCAGTTCAAGTAATTTTGAGGTTGAGTCCTTGGAGTTTTCCATATATAGTAACATGTCATCTGCATACAGTGACAGTTTTACCTCTTCTCTTCCTATTGTTTGTCTGATTGCTGTAGCCAGGACTTCCAATACTATGTTGAATAACAGTGGTGAGAGTGGGCATCCTTGTCTTGTTCCAGATTTTAGTGGGCTTTCAGTTTTTCCTCTGTTGAGTATTATATTTGCTGTGGGTTTGTTGTAAATGACTTTTATTAAGATATGTTCCCTCTATACCCACTTTGGTAAGAGTTTTAATCATGAATGGATGTTGGACTTTGTAAAATGCTTTTTCTGCATCTATTGAGATGATCGTGTGGGTTTTGACTTTTCTTTTGTTAATGTGGTGTATGACATTAATTGATTTGCATACGTTGAGCCATCCTTGTGAACCTGGGATGAATCCCACCTGGTCGTGGTGTATGATCTTTTTAAATGTTTTTGGATTTGGTTGGCTAAAATTTTGTTGAGAATTTTTGCATCTATATTCATCAAAGATTTTGGCCTATAGTTTTCTTTTTTTGTGGTCTCTTTGTCTGGTTTTGGGATTAAGGTGATGTCGGCATCATAGAATGTCTTTGGGAGTGTTCCTCCTTCTTCAACCATTCGGAAAAGTTTAAGGAGGGATGGGTATGAGTTCCTCTTTGTATGTTTGGTAGAATTCACCTGTGAAGCCATCTGGTCCTAGGCTTTTATTTAAGGGAGTGTTTTTATGACATACTCAATTTCATTTCTAATGGTTGGGGCATTTTGTTCATTTACATTTAAGGTAATTACTGATATGTATGTTCCTTTTTTTTTTTTTTTTTTGTCTTTTGTTGTTTTAGGATCGCACCCATGGCATGTGGAGGTTCCCAGGCTAGGGGTCTAATCGGAGCTACAGCTGCTGGCCACAGCCACGCCAGATCTGAGCCATGTCTGCAACCTACACCACAGCTCATGGCAACGCCGGATCCTCAACCCACTGAGCGAGGCCAGGGATCAAACCCACAGCCTCATGGTTCCTAGTCAGATTTGTTTCTGCTGAGCCACGATGGGAACTCCTGATATGTATGTTCTTATTGCCATTTTATTAACTGTTTTGGATTTATTTTTGTTGGCTATTTTTCTTCCCTTCTTGTTCTCTTCTCTTGAGGACTGATGATTATCTTCAGTGTTTTATTTGTATTGCTTTTTCTTATTTCTGTATCTGTTGTAGATTTTTGATTTGCAGTTACCCTGAAGTTTTGCTATAGGAGTCTATATATATATACAAGATTGTTTTAAGTTGTTGGTCCCTTAATTGCAAGTGCATCTCCAGTGTCCTGTGTTTGTACCCTCCTCTTCTCACAATTTCTGATTTTGGTAGAATATTTATGTGTGAATGATTTCCTACCTTTACTATATGTATGCCTTTACTGGTGAGCCCTGTCATTTGTAACTTATTTTTTTCTAGGTGTGGCTTTTTCTTTTCCACCTAGAGATATTCCTTTAGTATTTGTTGTAAAGCTGCTTTAGTGGTGTTGAATTCTCTTAGCTTTCACTTGGCTGCAAAGCTTTTGATTTCTCCTTCAAATCTGAATGAGAGCCTTGCTGGGTAGAGTAATCTTGGTTGGAGGTTTTTTTCCTTTCTTCACTTTAAGTGTATCGTGCCACTCCTTTCTGGCCTGCAGAGTTTCTGCTGAAAAATCAGCTGGTAACCTTATCAAGGTTTCTTTGTGTGTTTTTTGTTTCTTTCCCATAGCTGCTTTCAGTATTTTCTCTTTGCCTTTAATTTTGGTCAGTTTGATGAATATGTGTCTCGGGGTTCCTCCTTGGGTTCATTTTATATGGTACTCATTGTGCTTCCTGGATTTGAATGAGTGATTCCTTTCCCACATTAAGGAGGTTTTTCAGCTATTATCTCTTCAAATATTTTCTCTGGATTTTTTTTTTTTTTGTCTTTTTGCCTTTTTATGTAGAGCCACACCCGCGGCATACGGAGGTTCCCAGGCTAGGGGGTCTAACAGGAGCTGCAGCTGCTGGCCTTCGCCACAGCCACAGCAGCGCGGGATCCGAGCCGCGTTTGCAACCTACATGACAGCTCACAGCAATGCCGGATCCTTAACCCAATGAGCAAGGCCAGGGATCGAACCCGCAACCTCATGGTTCTTAGTCAGCTTTGTTAACCACTGAGCCACGAAGGGAACTCCTCTCTGGCTTTTTTTCTCTCTCTCTTCTCCTTCTGGCACCCCTATAATACAGATGTTGGTGTGTTTAACATTGTCCCAGAGTTCTCTTAGACTCTCTTCATCTCTTTTCAATCTTTTTTCTTTTTTGTTCCACATTAGTGATTTCCGCTAGTCTCTCCTCCACCTCGCTTATTGATTCTTCTTATTCTCCTGTTTTTGCCTTCTAGTGGATTTTTATTTCCGTTATTGTATTTTGCATCTCTGCTTGCTTAATCCTTAAATCTTCTATTTCTTTGCTCAGTGTTTCTTATAATTTATCAATCTTTGCCTCCAGTTTATTTCCAAGATCTTGAATCACCTTTGCTATTATCTATCTAAAATCTTTTTTTTTTCTTTTTAGGGCCGCGTCTGTGGCATATGGAGATTCCCAGGTTAGGGGTTGAATCAGAGCTGTAGCTGTCAGCCACGCCACAGCCACAGCCATGCCAGATCCGAGCTGCATCTGCAACCTACACCACAGCTCACGGCAACGCCGGATTGTTAACCCACTGAGCAAGGCCAGGGATCAAACTTGCAACCTCATGATTCCTAGTCAGATTCATTAACTGCTGCTCCACGACAGTAACTCCCCATCTAAAGTCTTTTTCATGGGGGCTGATAATCTCCAGATCACTTAGCTCTTTTTCTGGGGTTTTTTTCTTGTTCCTTTATCTGAGTCAAAATCTTCTGCTTTTTCATTTTGTATAGATTTTTATTGTGGTCTCCTTTTTTGCAGATAATGGGGTTGTAGCCTCTCTTACTTTTGACGTTTGCCCCCCTTGTGGGTGGCTGAAGTTGGTACAGGGGCTTGCTGCAGGCTTCCTGACAGGAGGGACCGGTGCCTGCCTGCTGGTAGGTGGGGCTAATCTTATCTCTCTGGTGGTTGGGGCTTTGTCTCTGGGTGTGATTAGAGTCAGGCTGTGTGCCTGGAGGGTCTTTAGGCAGCCTGTTTGCTGATGGGTGGGGCTGTGTTCCCACCCAGTTTGCTGTTTGGCCTGGGGCTTCTCAGCCCTGATGGATGGGGCCAGATTGTTCCAAAGCGGCCCCTCTAGAGGAACACACGCTGATGGTTATTTCTGAGACCTTTGGCTCCAGTGTCCTTCCACCACAACGAGCCACAGTCACACCCTGTTTTCCCAGGAGATCTGCCAAGAACTGCAGACAGGTCTGACCCAGATATGGAGTGTCCGCTTTGCCCTGGGACTCAGTGCACGTGAAAGCCTGCGTGCGCCTTTCAAGAATGGAGTCTCCATTTTCCCCAGTCCCACAGAGCTCCTGTGCACAAGCACCACTGGCTCTCAACGTCAGCTGCTCCTGGGGCTCCTTCTCCCGGTGACAGATCCCCAGGCTTGGGAACCTGACGTGGGGCTCAGAACTCTCACTCCCATAGGCGAGCCTCTGTGATACAGTTATTTTCCAGTCGGTGAGCTGCCCACCCGGCGGGTATGGCGTTGCGTATATCACATAATCGCCCTCCCAGCATCCTAACGTGGTGTCCTCTTTGGCTTCTGGGTAAGATGTCTTTTGTGATAGTTTGCAGTCTAACTGGTTGAAGGTTGTTCAGCAGTTGGTTGTAATTTCGTTGCTTTTATGAGAGACGGCGAGCTCCAGTCCTTCCACTCCGCCATCTAAGTCCCGTCTCTCCACACTGTAATTTCTTCGGCTTGTTCTACATCTCCCTTTTCTCAAAAGACACAGGGAAGGAGTTCCCTGGTGGCTCAGCAGGTTAAGTATCCAATGTTGCCACTGCCGTGGCTCTAGTTTCTGCTGTGATGAGGGTTCGATCCCTGGCCCGGGAACTTGTGCCTGCCTCGCGTGTTGCCAAAAACAAAGACACATACAAAAGCCCCAGAAGACATGGAGAAGAGCGTTGTTGTGGGAATGGTTGAAAACTCTGCAGACAGACGTGAAGGAACAGGATGCTGATAACTTATAAGAGGTCAGAAATCCCTCGACTCTTTCAGTCTGAGCAACAGGCTGACGAGGACATCTGGCTCATTTCAGACCTGTGTTCTGAGCCCAGTCATGAGGGTTTAGCAAAACTAATGAAGCTGGAGTTACCTGGCGTACACAGTGAAGATCTACTTGTCTGTGGTCTTTATCGCCCGTTCTTGCCAGTACCCTTAAGATTTTAGCAGGTTCTAGGTGGGTGACTCTGCAAGAGTTTGATCTGCTGCTTTAGCCTGAGTGACAGCTATTGCACCCACCTCGTGTCCTGATCAAGCATTTTTGTGTCAGCTCTAAGGGACCTCCTGTACCCGTGGAGGTGATCGTTTCCCTGGAGCAGGTGTCCCGGGTGTGGCCCACGTCACCAGTCTCGAGGGCTTACCAAAAACATTTAACAGAATGTGAATAGCCCACAGATCTGTTTTTTTTTTTTTTTCCCGTTTTGTCCTTTGAGGGCCGCACCCGCAGCATGTGGAGGTTCCCAGGCTAGGGGTCGAATCGGAGCTGTAGCCACCGGCCTACACCTCAGCCACAGCCACGCGGGATCCGAGCCGCGTCTGCGACCTACACCACAGCTCACGGCAACGCCGGATCCTTAACCCACTGAGCGAGGCCAGGGATCGAACCCGCAACCTCATGGTTCCTAGTCGGATTCGTTAACCACTGAGCCACAACGGGAACTCCTTTTTTTTTTTTTTTCCTGTTTTAAGGTATATGACAAAAAAATATAACAAGCACAGAAAGCTCAAGATACGAACTTTCTTCTCAAAAGTCATCGAAATGGAAAAGCGAGCCAACTTTTAAAACTATTAATTAGGTAAACACAGGAGGCAGCGCCTAAGTGCAGGGGACTGTGAGGGTGGGATCCAGGCCTCGGGTGTGGAGCCCCCATGGAGGGAGCACACAGACCTTGGGCCCTCGGCCTGCCTGCCACCCCCGCCTCCTCCTGTCCTTCTTTGCTTGGTCTCTTTTCCCTTCTTCTCTGTCCGAGTTTCTCCTCTTCTGGGCATGTTCCTACTCCCTGCCCTTCCTCAAAGCATCCGTGGTGGTCCTCTGGTTTTTAAGAGGGAGAAGGAGGAAAGTTCGTGTTTATTGGTCACTCGTTATTTGCTAGAAGGTCGCAGACATAAGGGAGATGTTTCTCAGATACGAATATGCTTTGATTAGGAATCATTTGGAGAGCTGGTTAAAATGCCCATTCTGGTCCAGGAGGTCTGGGGCGGGGGGCAGGGCTGAGATTTCTGTGTTTCTAATAAGCTCTCAGGTGAGGCTGACACTTCTAGTCCGTGGCCCACACTTGGAGTACCAGGGATTGAAAATGGGGTTTGGAGTTCCCATTGTGGTTCAGCAGTGACGAACCTGACTAGTATCCATGAGGATGCGGATTTGATCCCTGGCCTCGCTCAGTGGGTTAAGGATCTGGCGTTGCCGTGAGCTGTGGTGTAGGTCGCAGATGTGGCTTAGATCTGGCATTGCTGTGGCTGCAGCTGCAGCTCCAATTTGATACCTAGCCTGGGAACTTCCATATGCTGCAGATACGACCCTAAAAAGACAAAAAAAAAGGAAAACGTGGCTCTACTTTCTTAGGTAACAAAGAGCTGAAAAGAATATTTGTAGAAAGAGGAGGAGTTCTGAACACACCTCTTTCATATATGGTGAAACTGACATAATTTTTTTTTTGTCTTTTTCCCTTTTCTAGGGCCACACTCACGGCTCATGGAGTTTCCCAGGCTACAGGTCTAATGGGAACTGTAGCCACCGGCCTATGCCACAGCCACAGCAACACGCGATCCGAGCCACATCTGTGACCTACCCCACAGCTCACAGCAACGCCGGATGCTTAACCCACTGAGCAAGGCCAGGGATCGAACCCGCAACCTCATGGTTCCTAGTCAGATTCGTTAACCACTGAGCTGTGACGGGAACTCCGAAACTGACATAGTTCTTAAGAACACTGTTGATAAGCCAGCATGTCTTATTCTATGGAAGGAATACAAGGTGTTTGTACTGACCAAGGGAGTTTGTAATGAAGACTCTGAGCTCCAGTTGTCACCGGGCCATTGCCAGGGGAGCCAGCCACACAGAGGGAACGTGTAACCTAATCTTATTGTGTGTGAAATAATGAGCTCCGGCCTTAGAGGTAGGACGGGTTCTCTTTCAGCCCCTTGCTCAGGTGACAGGCCAGCCGCAGTCTGGTTAGGCGAACGAGGCTGCATTTCTCCACGTGGGGCTGCTGTAGCACGCTTCCACTGCGTAGAGAAAAGGGGGTTGTCGATCTGATCAGAACGTATAGGTATGTGCACATCCTTTTGCTCATGAGAGCCAGACCCCCGCAGTGAGTTCTGAGGGCTACAATAGGTACAGCAGTTAGGAAGCAAACCAGCGACAGTACAGTAGGATCCAGATGAAGGTCATGGTTTAAAAAAAAAAAAGGACTTGATTCGGGGCCAGGCTCTTTTAAAGGAATGGACCCTTGATGTTATCGCACCTGCAGAGATCAGAAAGAGACGTCTTGTGATTTTACACGATCCTTTCTGTTAAGACAGAAAAATCTTCAGATGCTGAAAAGCAAGGCCATCTTCAAGATTCAGCTGGAACCAAACACTAAGCACAAATCAAACCCTTCCATGGACACAAAGAGCCACCTGGTTGCAGAATATTAAGTGCTAAAACAGTTCTTGGGGATCACCTAACGGGATGGTGTTTAATTTTTTTTGTGGGGGGCATTGTTGTACCCTAGGCTCCCTTCCACCCAAAAACACACACATGTGCCATCTTCCATGTCATTTCCCAAGACTAATGGAAATCTCTAGGAAGTCCATGAATTTCAGGTTGAACACATGTGACGCAGTGTATGTCCTTCTTTGTGCAGCTGGGGAAACTGAGGCCCAGACGGAGGGCGACTGGCTGTGGGTCTCATTGCAATGCTGATGGTTAACAAATTAAATGGAGGAGGCCTTATGTGCCACAAATGTCCATGGGGAAATGAGGGGTGAGTACCTGTACGCCGTTTATTTCTGAAGGCCTCAACAAGCACAGATGTCAAGAGTTTTATTTGTTTGCTTGCTTTTTAGGGACGCACCGGAGACACATGGAAGCTCTCTGGCTAGGGGTCCAATCAGAGCTACCACTGCCGACCTACACCACAGCCCCACCAACGCCAGATCTGATCTGTGTCTGCGACCTGCACCACAGCTCACGGCAACGTAGGATCCTTAATCCACTGAGCGAGGCCGGGGATCAAACCCACTTCTTCATGGATACTAGTTGGGTTCTAGCCTGCTAAGCCATGATGGGAACTCCAAGAGCTTTTTTTTTTTTGAGATGCCTTATTGACACAAAAGTCCCACTTTGGCCACACAGTTTGGGGTTTAGCCCCCCAAACAATCCCTGGCACAGTCTGGGTGCTCTTAAATATTTATTTGGGAGTTCCCATCATGGCTCAGTGGTTAACGAATCCAATTAGGAACCATGAGGTTCTGGGTTCTATCCCTGGCCTCACTCAGTGGGTTAAGGATCCAGCGTTGCCGTGAGCTATGGTGTAGGTCGCAGATGCGGCTCGGATCTGGCGTTGCTGTGGCTGTAGTGTAGGCTGGTAGCTGTAGCTCTGATTCAACCCCTAGCCTGAGAACCTCCATATGCCACGGGTGTGGCCCTAGGAAAGGCAAAAAGACAAAAAAAATAAAAATAAATAGATATTTATTTGACTAAAGGGGGCTTTATTTAATATTATTACAGTTTTCTGGATGTGAGAGAAGTTACTGAAAAGTTTATTAGCAGTGATAATGGTACAATGATGTAAGAAAATGTCCATTTTTATTACGGATGTATATTGATGTGAGAAAAAAATGAAATGACATGAAGTCTAGGATTCTCTCTAAAATAATACCTCAAAAAATAAAAATAATAAATAAGAGTTCCCATCATGGTGAGGCAGAAATGAATCTGACTAGGATCCATGAGGATACAGGTTCAATCCCTGGCCTCGCTCGGTGGGTTAAGGATCCAGCATTGCCGTGAGCCGTGATGTAGGTCACAGTCGTGGCTCTGATCTGGCGTTGCTGTGGCGAAGGCCGGTGGCTGTAGCTCCAGTTAGACCCCTAGCCTGGGAACTTCCATGTGCGGTGGGTGCGGCCCTAGAAGCAAAAAAAAAAAAAAGGGAAGGAAGGAAGGAAGAAAGAAAAAGAAAGAAAGAGAGAGAGAGAAAGAAAGGAAGGAAGGAGGAAGGAAGGAAAGAAAGAGAAAAGAAAAAGAAAGAAAGAGGGAGGGAAGGGAGGGAGGCGGGAGGGAGGGAAGAAGGAGGAAAAATAAGGAAGGGCAGGGCTAGAGGGATAATGTGTGGATAAGATGAAAAGGATGGGAGCATCTTCTAAGGTTTTTTCCAAAGAGCTTTTCACATTCTCAGATACCTGGTGTGCTGGTCTGGCCCTCTTTCTTGTGGTCTTAAAGGAAGAAATGCAGTGGGGGAAACAACTGCTGTATGTCATTTTTAGTGGGAAACGAGCAAATGGAACTTTGATGTAATTGTATTTTCTCTCAAACTAAAGCCGTAGTAGTGTTCACAGGATCTGAGAGGTGGAAGAGAATTTGGGGATGATGTAACCACTCTTATAATAACCTACATTTATTGGCCTTTTAACTATGTGCCCTTTGTGCATGCTTTACGGACACCTGCTCGTTTAATCCTCTCATCAACCTTAAGGGTGTTTGTCCCATTTTATTTTACAATTTTATTTTATTATTTTATTTTATTTTATTTATTTTTTTGTCTTTTTGCCTTTTCTAGGGCCTTACTCGCGGCATATGGAGGTTCCCAGGCTAGGGGTCGAATCATAGCTGTAGCCGCCGGCCTACCCGTGGCGCCAGCAAAGCCAGATCTGAGCCACATCTGCAACCTACACCACAGCTCACGGCAACGCCGGATCCTTAACCCACTGAGCAAGGCCAGGGATCGAACTTGCAACCTCATGGTTCCTAGTCGGACTCGTTAACCGCTGAGCCACGATGGGAGCTCCCTTATTTTGCAATTTTATTTTTGCAGAAGGATTCACATTTATTGGTTCAAATTCGGTACCTGAGATTTCGCTAAACGTACGTTTCACACTAATTGGTCACAGTAACTTTTCCGCAGGAAGTCAGTTCATAGAAAAGGGCCCATCCCTTGTCAGGGGGGGCACGGTGGGAGGCAGCAGAGGGCCTGGGTGGCAGAGCCCACCAGCTACAGTTTGGTCGTGCAGGGTGTGTGGAACCAGGTTGGCAGGTAGCGCTTGGGCCCTTTAGGGACAAGGGCTCAGAGGCATCCTCTGTACTCGATTCCTGTACGGGACGGTGGGCAAGGTGGGCCTAGAATAGGTAGCCCAGGGTGGGCTCATGGAAGTCCGTGCTGCCAGAGCTCCTGAAGGTGGTGCCTCCTATGCCTTTATGCTGTTTTGTTTTATTTTAGCTGAGGACTTATAATTTTACACAAATATACATATATCTTTAGGGTGGGTGATTGTAGATTTATGGAGAATTTGCAGAGATAGTACAGAGAGTTCTCCCGTGCCCTTCATCCAGCTTCCCCTAATGTTGACGCTTTACGTAGCCGTGGTGGGTTCATCAAAACCGGGCGGTTAACATTGATATGATACTGTTAACTCCATTGCAGATTTTTATTAGGATTTCACCAGTTTTCACTTTTCCTTCTTTTAAAAAAATCTTCTTTAGGGCCACACCCATGGCATATGGAGGTTCCCAGGCTAGGTTAGGGGTTGAATTGGATCTGTAGCTGCCGGCCTCAACACAGCCATAGCAACACTGGATCCAAACTGCATCTGCTACCTACACCACAGCTCACGGCAATGCCGGATCCTTTACCCACTGAGCGAGGCCAGGGATCGAACCTGCATTGTCCTGTATGCTAGTCAGATTCGTTTCTGCTGAGTCACGACAGGAACTCTGATTGCACCAGTTTCCCACTAATATCTTTTTCCTGTTCTAGAACCCAATCAGGATAAAACATGATCTTTGTTCTATCTCCTTCGTTCCCTTTGATCTGTGATAGTTACGTTGTCTTCCCTAAGTGTGATATATTCACTTAGAAAAACTTCAAGTCCCAAAGAAATAATCAGCAGGACAAAAAAGCTGTCTACAGAATGGGAGAGAAGATTTACAGACTGTATGTCTGGCAAAGGATTAATATGCAGAAAACCTCAAGAACTCCTACCACCACCACCAAAACCCCAAATAACCTGATTAACAAAAGGGCAAAGGCCTGAAATAGACATTTCTCCAGAGGAGACATGCAAATAGCCAGCAAGTACAGAAAAGATGCTCACCGTCATAAGTGATCAGGGGAATGCAAATCAAACCACCTCACAACCATTGTGGCCGTTAGGATGGCCACAACCAGCCAGCCAGCCACCCAATCAAACAAAGAATCCCCAAGTGTTGTTAGGATGCGGAGAAATTAGAAACCTGGTGCCTAGTTAGTTGGTACGTAACATGGTGCAACCACCATGGAGAACAGTATATTGTTGCCTCACAAAATTGAAAACAATTACTGTATGATCCAGAAATACTGCTTCGGGGGCGTACATCCAAAGTCATCGAGAACACCACCTCAAAGAAATATTTGCACTCCCAAATGCACTCCAGCACTGTTCACCACAGCCAAGAGGTGGAAGCGACCTGAATGTCCACTGACATATGAGCGGATAAAGAGAATGTGATTAATATAAATACACACACAGGACTATTATTCAGCCTTAAAAAGGGAGGAAATCCTGGAGTGCCCATTTGGGCACAGTGGAATCGAATCTGACTAGTATCCATGAGAACGAAGTTTCGATCCCTGGCCTTGCTCAGTGGGTTGAGGATCTGGCCTTGCCGTGAGCTGTGGTGTGGGTCACAGATGTAGCCCAGATCCTGCGTTGCTGTGGCTGTGATGCAGGCCGGCAGCTGCAGGTTGGATTTGACCCCTAGCCTGGGAACCTCCATATGCTGCAGGTGCGGCCCTAAAAAAAATAGGAGGGAGAGGGGAGGAAATCCTGTCACATACTTCACCATGGACAAACCTCGATTTACGCTAAATGAAATAAGCCAGACACAAAAGGACAGATACCACATGATGCCACTTTTTTTTTGTCTTTTGGGGGCTGTACCCATGGCATGTGAAGTTCCTAGGCAAGGGGTCGAATCGGAGCTGCAGCTGCTGGCCTAGCCACAGCCACAGCCACGTGGGATCTGAGCCTTGTCTGCAGCCTACACCACAGCTCACGCAACGGCGGATCCTTAACCCCTGAGTGAGACCCGGGGTCAAACATGAGTCCTCATGGAGGCTAGTCAGGCTTGTTACTGCTGAGCCACAGGAGGAACTTCCAGGTTTTGTTTAGTCTTAAAAATTTTTATAACAGAGCAGATTCCATCCCCGAGTGTCATTCTCGGAATGTGCGCCTTATCGTTCAAGCCACTTTAAGTTGAATATCGTGTTCCTTGCAGGCTGATAGCCCTGCCCACACATTGTCGACAGATGGGAAGGTCTGGAGTACAAGGATGGAGAAGGTCTTCCCAGCGGACTGAACCTGAAAATTTCACCTGGCTGTTCGCTTTGCCTGTAAGGTGTGCTGGCTAGAGGTACAGGTTTACGACGCTTCATGGGCTGTGGCTAATGGTTTGGCTGGATGATCAGGGACTTGGAAGAGCCGAGATTGGAAGACTGATGACAAGGACGTCTGGGGACCAGTAGACAGACGGATTTCTCTGAATAGAGAGAAAAGGACGGTCTCAGCAGAGAAGTGTTTTAATAATTGGGTGGATACAGTGAATCGTTCTGTGGTTGTCAGCCTCCTTCCGCAGACGCTCCAGCCGTTGCCCAGCGTCCGGGCTAAAGGTTACGTATTAGGTCGGCAACGTGGACTTCCACTTGCTAAGGCTCATCTGGTCGTGGCCGTGGCTGAGCACTCAGGCTTGGCGCCGATCCAGCACTGTTCCCCAGGGTCATCAGACCTGGTGACAGATTGATTACATTGGGCCACCTCTGCCAAGGAAGGGCAGAGGTTTTTTTTTTGTTTTGTTTTTTGTTTTTGTCTTTTTGCCTTTTCTAGGGCCGCACCCGCAGCATATGGAGGTTCCCAGGCTACGGGTCAAATAGCTGTAGCTGCCAGCCTTCTCCACAGCCACAGCCACGCGGGATCCGAGCCATGTCTGCAACCTACACCACAGCTCACAGCAATGCCAGATCCTTAACCCACTGAG
>PVHT020000237.1:4403834-4511234 GCA_004024745.2 Catagonus wagneri | reverse complement strand
TTGTTTTGTTTTTTTTTTTTTTGTCTTGCCTGGGGCTGCACTCGCGGCATATGGAGGTGCCCAGGCTAGGGGACTAACAGGAGCTGTAGCCGCCGGCCGTCGCCACAGCCACAGCAACATGGGATCTGAGCCGCGTCTGCAACCTACACCACAATTCACCGCAACGCCGGATCCTTAACCCACTGAGCAAGGCCAGGGATCAAACCCGAGTCCTCATGGATACTAGTCGGGTTCTTAACCAGCTGAGCCACAACAGGATGTCCAGATAAGGCAACCGTATTTTTAAGTGTTCAAGTTACGTGATCTCAAAGAGAATGAGCTAGAGAGAAATGAAATCACCCAAAGACAAGTAAAGAGACTGTGTGCTTTGCATTCTTTTGGAAAGAGGGTTAGGTGTTTGGGTTCTGTAAAAGATCATTGCATCATGGTAGGTAAATGCATAGTTTTGCCACTGTCTTTATCTGGAGGTTAAATGTGATTCCAAGCATCATGAACAGATGTGACGTTGACAAGGCATGGGTTCTGGTGGTTGGTATTGTGTGCCCTCGGCTCGGCTGGAACTACATTTCCCAGCATCCCTGTCTCTGTAGAGCTGGCCCATGAGGTTTGAGAGGCAGGAATGAAGCCACAGACCTTACCTGTTGCAGGTCATCATGGTTAGATTATGACAGACGCTGATCCTGTTGACCAGTAATGGCCTCAGATCAACCACCAGTTGCCGGGCAGCAGGCTCAAAGAGGCCACAGCTGCTCAGGACGTCCCCATGAACTTTCCCTTTTTGGTGGTTGGATGTGCTTGGGTTTCGGAGGCACTGTTTTGGTGACTTCCAGCTTCCCTCCTGGACCTGCCCTTCCCCAAACGTTCAGTCTAATTCCCTTGTAAATCACGTACATATTAACCCGGGAGCTGGCCAACTGTGGCTTATGGCTCAAGTCCTGCCTGCCACCTGTTTGGGCAAATAAAGTTTAATTGGAACACAGGCAGTCTTATCCTTTGCCTGTTATCTATGGCTGCTTAATAACCAAACTGTGTAGAGGTGACGGAGACCATATGGCTCCCAAAGTCTAAAGTATTTCTTATCTGGTCCTTGAGAAAATTTGCCCACCCACCCCCGCAACGCCACACGCAGGCCACATATGCTTCTCTGATTGATCTTGCCAGATACACACGGCGAACCCAGACATCCACAGGGCGGGTAAAAATATCCCACCCCTCTGAGAAGGACTCTGAAGTTACAGGGAGAGGGCATGGGTGCAGGGAGTGCTGAAGAATTAGGAAAACTATGGGAGTTCCCGTCATGGCTCAGTGGTTAACAAATTCGACTAGGAACCATGAGGTTGCGGATTCGATCCCTGGCCTCGCTCAGTGGGTTAAGGATCCGGCGTTGCCGTGAGCTGTGGTGTAGGTCGCAGACGCGGCTCGGATCCCGCGTTGCTGTGGCTGTGGCGAAGGCCGGCGGCTACAGCTCCTGTTAGACCCCTAGCCTGGGAACCTCCATATGCTGTGGATGCGGCCCTAGAAAAAGACAGAAAGACCAAAAAAAAAAAAAAAGAATTAGGAAAACTAATGCATTCTACCATATACACTGGTTTCAACCTATAGTCTTTTTAACTTTATTTGAATTTAAAAGAAGAAAGTGAAACTGAAAACATTGATGAACTTAAATATTTCTTTACCACAAGAAACATCAGTTCCTAAGATATTCTTGTAAGTCTAAAAAATAGGTTATGAATTATGACCATTAGAAGTTGAATTCACTATAGTTTTGTTTTGGTTTTGGTTTTTTATTGCTGCACCTGTGGCATAGGGAAGTTCCCAGGCTAGGAGTCGAATCAGAGCTGCAGGCCTATACCACAGTCACAACAGTGTGGATCCAAGCTGTGTGTCTGCAACCTACACCACAGCTCACGGCAACGCCAGATCCTTAGCCCACTGAGCGAGGCCAGGGATTGAACCTACAACCTCATGGATGCTAGTCAGATTCGTTACCGCTGAGCCACAACAGGAACCCCATGAACTCGCTATAGTTTTTGATATCACGTTTCAGTTCTATATAGAACTGATTTACTCCAAACTCTAAGAGATGAAGTGATTAATACTGTTTTGTTGTCTCCCGTCCCCCGCTCCTCACCCCCAGTTTTTGCCTGCCCTATTTCTCCTTTAGTCCTCTTTCTCTATTTAAGTGGATCAGTGCCTCCCATCTATTCCACTGTGACATCCCTTCTTTAGGATTCTTTATTTTTTGACTTCTCTCTCGGCTAGATTTGATTATCGACACTTTTAATTTTTATTTATTTACTTTTATTTAATGATTTTAATTTTTTTCCACTATAGCTGGCTTACAGTGTCCTGTCAGTTTTCTGCTGTATAGCAAGGTGACCCAGACACTTTTAATTTTTAAAGAAGGGCTTATGCTGATTATAATTTCTGAATTATTTCATGAGGTGAGAGTGGTTGCCTGTTGCCTCTGTGTTGGGTTGGTTTGACTGGATGTGATATTCTTAGGTCACACTTTTTCCTCTCAGATTTTTTTTTTCTTTTGGCTTCACCCATGACATGCAGAAGTTCCTGGGCCAGGGATCGAACCTAAGCCACAGTAGTAACGCTAGCTACAGCAGTGACAATGCTGGATCCTTAACCACTAGGCCACCAGGGAACTCCTTCCCCTCAGATTATTTTAAATCCACTTGGTGTCCTCTGACATTGAATGTTGCTGTAAGGAGCATCTGAGACCAGCTTGATTTTGTTTCCCCTTCTTTAAAATTGTTCTGTTTTTATTTTTTTTGCTTTTCCAAGAATGACCGTTTTTTTTTTCCTTTCAATCTTGAAGCTCGGCATCTTAAACAGACCATTTCAATGTTGGTTATACTAAAACAGTTTTTCCTGGCATATCCACAGTAGTTTCAATCTTCAGATTGAATTTTTCATTCGGTCAGAGAAATGTTCCTATATTACACCTCTGAATAATTTTAGGTTCCTTTTGTTGAGATCTGGCCCCAAGGGCGCCGATTATCCTTGAATTAGAACACCTTTGACTTCTTTACCTGTCATGTTGCCTTCTAATTGCTTCAGTCTCTGTCTTTTGCCTCCATGTCTGTTATCTCAGGTCTTTTCTCCAGGACGTTAATTTGATTTTCAGCCATGCTTATTTGATTCTTTTCTTTTCTAATTTATTCGTTATATCTTGTAATCACAGTATTTTGGCTTTCAGCTTTTTTTTTTTCTTATCTCGGCACCCTCCCTTTTCCTCTCATTCTGTTGCTGTGTTGTCTCCTTTTTCAGTTTTTGTTTTATTAAATTAAAACCACATTACGTTTGTCTAAAATGCGAAAAACCGGCGGGGAATCTGTCTCTCTTACTTGGGTCCTAGCCTCCAGAACCATGAGACGGTACGTTTTTATTGTGTGAACCGGCCGGTTTGCAGCCCTTTGCTGTGGCAGCCCCAGCAAACCCCACCTGACCGCCTTATTTAACGTTCCAACCAGAGCCCAGGACTCTCTCTCTCTTCCTTGCCTTATTTTTCATCTTTGCTACTTATCCCCTTCTGATATGGTATAGATTAAACTATGGTATAATTTCCTTATTTTATTGACCATCATCTCCCCCCACCTCCCACAACTAGAAGGAGGACAGGGATTTTTGCTTTGGTTCACTAATTTATCTCCAGGGCCTGTACTCTATATAGAGCACATAATAGAAGCTCAGCAAATGGCCAATGAGTGAGTGAATACAGTCACCTCTGATACCTGGCCTCCACTCAGAATGACCCGGTGTTAGGCTTTTTGAGAACTGGTGAAATAACTTTGACTCTGGCTTTGTGCTTTTTGGGGAAAAACGTCTAGATTCATTCATCTATTTAGAGACTATTTATTGAGCACCTACTGCATGAGGGTACTGCTCTCAGTGGTGAGAATACAGACAAAACCGAGAGGGAGAAAGAGGCAATAAACAAATAGCTTATGGGAGTTCTCCTTGTGGTTCAGTGGTAATGAATCCAACTAACATCCATGAGCATGCGTGTTTGATCCCTGGCCTCGCTCAGTGGGTTAAGGATCCGGCGTTGCTGTGAGCCGTGGTGTAGGTTGCAGATGCGGCTTGGATCCGGCGTTGCTGTGGCTGCGGTGTAGACCGGCAGCTGCAGCTCCGATTCCACCCCTAGCCTGGGAACTTCCATATGCCATGGGTGTGGTCCTAAAAAGACAAAACAAAACAAAAACAAGAACAAATATCTTATATAATATCAGGTGGAGTTCAGTGCACCTCCTTGTGGTCTCCTCCCCCCGTCATGGCCTGGCAGCTTGGCTCTAGAAGGAAGTCCCCAAGTGGGAGTGTTCCAAGAAGCCAGAAGCAGAGGCTCCCAGGGCAGTTAAGTGCCTGGGACTGGATCCACACCACTCCTGCCATATTCTGTTGGTTAGAGCAGGGACGGGGACCCTAGATTTGGGGGCTGGAGGAAGAAGGCCTGGGTGAGGAGAGCTGGCTGTGGCACCTTTAGAAAACCCAGTCTTCACAGCAACAGCGTGGTCAGTGATGGAGGAACAGGACAGAGAGGCGCGCTTTGGAGGAAAGGCCTCTCTGATGAGGTCACCTTTGAGCACAGGCCCACGGGCAGGGAGGATGTCTGGGGAAGAATGTTCTAGGCTGAGAATGGCCACAGCTAAGTCCCTAAGGCAGGAGTGTGCTTGGCTTGGTGGGGAGCAGAGCAGAGGAGAGGAGGCGTGGGCCCATGGCTTAGAAGGCTCAGGCAGTGTCTTCCCCCTTGGAACCCGAGAGATGCCTGAAGGCTTTTAAATGGGTGGGGTCTTTGCCGCGGCCCTTCTGGTGACTTTACCCCTGCCCGCCCTGTGTCAGCTGCTTTCCCCATCTTGACCCCAGGGGTGCTCTCACCAGCACCTTTGCCCTTTTCTCCTTGATCTGCGCCGACCTGTGAGGCCTTGTCATTTTTTTTTTAATTTAATTTTTTATTGAGGTGTAGTCGCTTCACAGTGTTGTGCTGATTTGTGCTGTACAGCAAAGTGGTTCAGTTACACTATATGTATACGTTCTTTTCCATATGGTTTATCACAGGATATTGAAGATAGTTCCCTGTGCTGTACAGCAAAGTGGTCCAGTTACACTATATGCGTACGTTCTTTTCCATATGGTTTATCACGGGGTATTGAAGACAGTTCCCTGTGCTGTACAGCAAAGTGGTTCAGTTATACTATATGCGTACGTTCTTTTCCATATGGTTTATCACGGGACATTGAAGACAGTTCCCTGTGCTGTACAGCAGAGTGGTTCAGTTACACTATATGTATACGTTCTTTTCCATATGGTTTATCACGGGATATTGACGACAGTTCCCTGTGCTGTACAGCAGAGTGGTTCAGTTACACTATATGTATACGTTCTTTTCCATATGGTTTATCACGGGATATTGACGACAGTTCCCTGTGCTGTACAGCAAAGTGGTTCAGTTATACTATATGCGTACGTTCTTTTCCATATGGTTTATCACGGGACATTGAAGACAGTTCCCTGTGCTGTACAGCAGAGTGGTTCAGTTACACTATATGTATACGTTCTTTTCCATATGGTTTATCATGGGATAATGACGACAGTTCCCTGTGCTGTACAGCAGAGTGGTTCAGTTACACTATATGTATACGTTCTTTTCCATATGGTTTATCACGGGATATTGACAACAGTTCCCTGTGCTGTACAGCAGAGTGGTTCAGTTACACTATATGTATACGTTCTTTTCCATATGGTTTATCACGGGATATTGAAGACAGTTCCCTGTGCTGTACAGCAGGACCTGGTTGCTGGGATTGACACAGTGTGAGGCCTTGTCATTAAGTCACTCATCTCAACCCTGAAACCAGGTGCCAACCAGGTTCCCTGTGTTGCTTGTTGCTGCTCTGAGACAGGATGGGGGCCGCCAGGGCAGTTCTGGGTGTTTGTGTCATAGCCTTAGTGTCACAGCATGTCTCAGGTCAGCCCACTGGGGCCCCAGTCTAGAAACAGGGCAATGACCCAGAGCCAAGGGGGCCCAGGTGCCCTTTGCTGGGACCGCAGCCTGCCCCGTGCCCTGCCCGGCTCTAGCCGGGCCCTTTCTGGGTTCGAAACTCTCAGCCCACAACCCAATTCCTGGGCTGGCCGAGCCCTGCTCCACACTGTTGGTTTATCTGGAACCACGGCTCGCCCCAGCCAGGCTCTGGACTCTTCTGGCTTCCCTGTGGAGGGACTGTCTGTCTAATTTGCCACCTAAGGACCAGCAGCTGGGAGAGTTTGTGGGGGAGGCGGGAGGAGAGTCTGCCTTCCCAGGTTTAGTTTTATTTCAAAAAAAAAAAAATCTTTATGGCTGCACCTGCAGCATATGGAAGTTCGCAGGCTAAGGGTCGAATCAGAGCTGCAGCTGGAGCCTAGGCCACGGCCACAGCAACACTGGATCCTTAACCCATTGAGTGAGGCCAGGGATCAAACCCTCATCCTCACAGAGACTGGGTCGGGTCCTTAACTGTCTGAGCCACAGCAGGAACTCCTGCCTGCCTGGGTTTAGATCTGGCTCTGCCACTCTCTCACAGGGTACCTTGGACAGGTAGTTTAATCATCCTGTCCTTTTTAATCCTTCAATCGAGGGCCTTTATGGCATCTTTAAAATAGCAGAACTAGGTCTTACGAATGATCTGCCATGTGGTTATTTCCATAGCCAGACAACTCTTAAGACGTCCAGCTACCCGCTGAACTGTTCCTTTTTCAGAGACTCAGATACGGTCCCAAAGTGTCCCAGTGTGCTGTGAGCTGCGGTGGCTTGCAGAATCAAAGTCACCACCTGAATTCGATACAAGTTCAAGGTCTCTTCTTTGAAGGCTTAACTCACCTTTCTGGGCTTGAGACTCTGAACAAGCCATGCCGGGTTCAGATACGTTCAAGCACTGCTGATGTATTTCTCGCCGAAGAAATTTCATATTCCAACCAGAGACCCCGCCTTCCCGAAGGCCAGTGGTGATGCGGAAGTGAGCATGCAGACCTCATCTTGCAACCAAAGCCCGGGGGACACCCTCCCTTATGTTGCACATGTGACAGCAGACAGCGCAAACCGTAGCCAGTTCCTTCCTGTTTCTCCACCATTTGTCCACCCAGAGCCTCTTCTTTTTTTTTTCAAGGAGACTGAGTTCTGCCCTGATGTGACTGAAGTCCCTCTCTGGGGCTCCTCCGGGGCCCTTCGTAACACCCATGCGTCCCTTCTGAGTGATGTCAGCGTTTCCTGGACCGTCCACTCTGATTGCTGAGAACGGTTTTCATTCTCAAAGCAGAGGCGGCAAAGAGAGCCCCCCTCCCCGGGCTCCTGTTTCTGCATCAATGAAGTGGGGTGTGTGGTGGTACTGACTTCACAGGTTGGCTGTGAGACTCCATTGAGTTCACGCACACCTGTAAAGGGCTTAGATGGGCGCCTGGCACATGGTTGGGCCACACGTCGGCTTTGATGATTTTACTCTGAGTCTGTGACTTCTCGGACTGAGATCTAGACCTTTCTGTGCCTCTCCCCAGAGCCAGGTCCCATCTCGAGGTCCCACATCCACTGGGCCTCTCGGATTGCTTCCCCCACCTGTGCCTTGTTAACCCACCTTGCACCCTCCCCCCCAACCTGGACCTCCTCAGAGCACCCAGGGCGCAGAGTATAAAGTCCACGTGGTGATGGAATTTAGGCAAGAGTCTATTGGACTTTACGGAGGCTGGACCCTGGGAAGTTGCAGAGCGGAGCGACAGAGTCATGGATGGTGGGAAATTGAGGAAGCATGGAATCCCCAAAAAGGTACAGGAAAAGAGCACCAGTCCCTCTGGAGGTGGGGGTGAAGATGCAGGAGGTGACACGGGGACCATCCTAGAGGCTCCCCACCGTCCTGGGTGAGCTTGCAAGCACTCAGGGTGCAACCCACTTTCCCAGCCATCTTCGCAACAGGTGCCCAGTCTCTGGTCCACCCAACTGCCCTAATCCCGGTGAGGCCCATGTCTTCCAAGCCATAGCCTCTGTCCCCTGCAGGGGCTCTGAGCATCTTCTGAGCTGGAGACCTTGTTTGGACTATCTCATGGCAGGAGCCTTCGTCTAGAAGTGGCAATATAACCCTCCCCTTATTCAGGGAGATTTGTGCTCAAAACCAGCTTTTCAAAACTCAACAGTTTTTTAATTGGGTGTACAGATAAAGGTGGTAAACTATTTT
Source organism: Catagonus wagneri (assembly GCA_004024745.2). Classification (NCBI taxonomy): domain Eukaryota; kingdom Metazoa; phylum Chordata; class Mammalia; order Artiodactyla; family Tayassuidae; genus Catagonus; species Catagonus wagneri. Next base: position 4,503,027 of record PVHT020000237.1, on the reverse strand, counting down.
TTAAAAAAATGATTAATGCAAAAAATGATTAATGCAAAAATCATCCACTTTGGGGAGGGGATATGATGGAGGAGGGACATGCCAAGGGCTTGGTCACACATTGAGTTGTGTGTGCCCCGAAAGATACATTCAGTCCTGGAGTTCCTGTTGTGGTGCAACAGAAACGAATCCGACTAGTAACTATGAGGATGCAGATTCGATCCCTGGCCTTGCTCAGTGGGTTAAGGATCTGGCGTTGCTGTGAGCTGTGGTGTAGGTTGCAGACACGGCTTAGATCCCGCTTTGCTGTGGCTGTGGTGTAGACTGGCAGCTGCAGCTCCAGTCTGACCCCTAGCCTGTGAATTTCCATATGCCGTAAGTGCAGCCCTAAAAAGCAACAACAACAACAAAAATATATATATATGTATATATGTTCAGTCTTCATCCCCGTGCTTGTGCGGGTGACTTTATTTGCAAATTGGGTCTTTGCAGACTTGATCAAAGTCTGGATTAGGGTAGGGTGGGCCCTAACTCCAGTGACGGGTATCTTTATAAGAGAAAAGGAGAGGGAAGAAGGCTGACAACCACAGAAACAGAGATGGGAGGGAGGCAGCTTCGAGCCAACGAAGCCCAAGGATGGCTGGGAGCTGCCGGGAGCTGGGAAAAGGCAGAGAGAGGCTGCGCTCATGAGCCTTCGGACACCTGCATTTCAGACTTGTAGCCCCCAGAACTGAGAGAAGGCATTTCCCTTTTTTGAGCCACTTAATCTGTTAGGTTTCTTTTCTTTTTTTTTTTTTTTTTTTGACTTTTTAGGGCTGTACCCCGATATGGAAGTTCCCAGGCTAGGGGTCGAATTGGAGCTGCAGCTGCCAGCCACAGCCACAGCAACGTGGGATCCGAGCCGCGTCTGCAACCTGCACCACAACTCACGGCAATGCCAGATCCTTAACCCACAGAGTAAGGCCAGGGATCAAACCTGCGTCCTCATGGATACTAGTTGGCTTTGCTGGGTTCGCTGAGCCACAAGAGGAATTCTGAGCCACTTAATCTGTTAAAGCAGCCATGGGAAACTAATAAAGCCCCAAAGTCTTACTCATGTTATATTTTGCTTTTTTTTTTAGTGTTTTTTATTTCTTTTTATTAAAGTATAGTTGATTTATAGTGTTGGGCCATTTTCTGTGTACAGCAAAGTGTCAGATAAATATATAGACATAGGTATAGATATATTTTCTTTTTCTCATACTTTCTTCCATCTTGTTCTATTCCAAGAGACTGGATATAGTTCCCTGTGCTGTACAGGAGGACCTCACTGCTTATCCATCCTAAATTTGCATCTACCAACCCCAAACTCCCAGTCTATCCCACTCCCTCCCTAATGTTCTATTTCTTTTTTTTTTCTCTTCTTTTTCTTTTTCTTGTTTTTTTAGGGCCATACTTGTGGCGTATGGCAGTTCCCAGGCTAGGGGTCCAATCGGAGCTATAGCCACCAGCATACCCCACAGCTCACGGCAACGCCAGATCCTTAACCCACCGAGCAAGGCCAGGGATCGAACCCACATCCTCATGGATACCAGCCTGTTTTGTTACCACTGAGCCACAACGGGAACACCCTCATGTTATATTTCCTAAGTTGGGTTATGAGTACTGAGTGGTTGGCGTTAGTATTCTTTTTAGATGGTACATCGATGATTTCACCTTAACAGAAACAAAAATATTTAACAGCAGAAATGGAGGGTCTGGGCCTTAAAGATGTGGGTTTGCTGTTCTTGCCAGGATTGTGTCAGGTCTGTGGGGGGGTGTGCGGGAGGGGACTCTCTGGGGCTGAGCTTGAATGTCATAGCTCATAGGATATAGCACAAGGCAGAGGGGCGGTGGAAGCTTCTCGTCTTACATGTGAACCTGTTTTGTGTCATCACGGACCAGACGTCATCCCAGCAGGTGCCACGTCAACCTGGTGGTGAGACGAGATGACCCCCTTCCTGGGAGCAGCGGGCTGTGCCCCCACTCAGGAGGGTCGTGGACCGGGTACCCGAGCCCTGCCCGTCTCAGAGCAGCCGAGCAGCCCCACCATCTCCCAGATGCTCATTACAAACCAAGATCTCGCCTGATTTTCTGCCTATGGCCCCTTGGAGCTTCCAGGAGGAAGGCCTTGTTATGGGCCAGAGGGAGCCCCCTAGGGAAACGGAAATAGAGGAGCCAGCGGTGGGAGAGAGCAGCCCCCACCCAGTCCTGGTGTCACGGAACGTCCTCCGACAGGCCTCCTTCAGAACCCGTTGGCCTCACCGGAACTGCCTTCTAAAGAGCGCCTCTTCCCTCTGCTCCGGCGGAGGTATCAGGGCTGTGGGAGTTCTTGGTGATTCTTTTTTTTTCCTCCTATGCTTGGTTCCCTGCCTCATAATTAGAGGAGATAACAGCCATCCCAGGAATTCTCAATAAATGTATATTATTTTAGCTGGAAAAAAAATTGTTAAAAGCTGAGAAATTGAACAGTGACTACCTTATGGAATTGTGCTAAACATGTAGATGCTGGCTCTGAGTGTAAAAGCGCACTCTGAAAAGTGGAGAGGGAGTTCCCATTGTGGCTCAGTGGTTAACGAATCCGACTAGGAACCATGAGGTTGCGGGTTCAATCCCTGGCCTCCCTCAGTGGGTTAAGGATCCGACGTTGCCGTGAGCCATGGTGTAGGTTGCAGACGCGGCTCGGATCCCGCGTTGCTGTGGCTGTGGCGAAGGCCGGCGGCTACAGCTCCTGTTAGACCCCTAGCCTGGGAACCTCCACATGCCTCGGGTGCGGCCCTGGATAAGGCAAAAAGACAAAAAAAACAAAAGTGAAGAGAGATGGCAGAAAGTCATTTTATTCCTCTCTTAAAAACTGTGTTAAGTTCTGTTTAATGGATATTCTGGGAAAAGAGTATCATTCCTTCCAAAACTGGGCTGCCCTGCAGCTGAAACCAAGTTGTAAAACTGGGACGTAGAAAGCTTAGTAAGAAGACCAATCCTACGGTCATTTCTAACGATTGGTGGGAGGGGTATTTGGAATGATTTAAATGCTGGCTGCGGAGGAAACCAACGATTGGAAAAATAACATCACGGGGCTTTTTATATGGCTCACTGGTATCGTGATGCAGTGTGATTATTTTCCTGACTCTGTTTTTGTCACAGGAAAAGGAAGAAGCGAGGGAATCAGAGGAGCGATCAGATGCCTAATCACCAGTACTTCTCTCAGATAAATTATAAACAAGCAGTTAAAAAGTTCTCCTGCTACAGCAAAGAAACAAAGCAGTCTTTAAACCCTTTCGATGTCAACATGCCCTAATTTCAAAAGCACCAGAGCTATGTTTAAACCCAAAGATAATCTCTTTCTCCAAGAAATGATTAAGCAGTGTTTAAAAAAGAAAAAGAAAAGAAAAAGAAGAGAAACTCTAACTTCCCATCCTGGACCTGTGGCAGACATCATTAATCAACCACAAGCAGATTTCTTTTTTTTCCCATGGAACCTAAATGCTGCTCCAGAATTCTTCTCAACAGTGTATGCCCGACAGCTACTACAAATAGATCAGAATTGGTTTACAAGCTGAGCCAGTTAAAAGGCCCCTAATCCAATGGTTAAAATGTTAATCTTTGGAACCAGATCTCAGCTCAGCCACTGAAGCTTTCAGATAAATTTCTTACCTTCGAAATGCAGATGATAATAGAACCTATCTCATTGGCTTGTTGCAAGGGTTAAATTAACTACCACATCTAAAGAGCTTAGAACAGCACAAATGGTAAGTACTTGAAAAATATTATTTTTATTTTTCCAGAATAAAAGCTAAAGAAGACTATTTGCTGTTTAGCCCTAGAAGAATGAGATTGAGATTTAGTGGGAATCTATAAATTAAAATTTTATTCAACTGGAATTCCTGTCGTGGCTCAGTGGTTAACAAATCCGACTAGGAACCATGAGGTTGCGGGTTTGATCCCTGGCCTTGCTCAGTGAGTTAAAGATCTGGTGTTGCCGTGAGCTGTGGTGTAGGTTGCAGATGCGACTCAGATCTCGCATTGCTGTGGCTGTGGCTGTGGTGAAGGCCGGCAGTTACAGCTCCTGTTAGACCCCTAGCCTGGGAACCACCGTATGCTGCAGGTACAGCCCTAGATAAGGCAAAAAAAGACAAAAAAAAATTATTCAACAAATATATATTTAGCAACTATTATGTTTCAGACTGTGTTTGTTTGTTTCTGGCTGCCCATGAGGCATGTCAATTCCTGGGCCAGGTAGCAAACCCATGCCAAAGCTGCAGCCTACATCACAGCTGTGGCAACCTGGGGTCCTTAACCTGCTGTGCCACAGGGGAACTTCCCAGACTGTGTTTAAAACATTGGGAATTCTGTGGTTAGCAAGACAACCAGGCACCAGGTTTACCTAAGTGATATAAATAAATCTTGTTCAAAGTTGTCATCCCTTGAAATACATTAACATACTGATAAGGTATTCATTTATATGCACTTATTTATGTCAAAATTCTATTTAATAGAAAAAGAATAATTGAGAAGCCAGGTGACCAATTAAATAGGGAAGCTACACAACCTCACCAATAAATAGGGAAACAGTTAATGAGGATGGGATTGAGGAAGCTGAAAGAGATAATCCATTTAGGCACTCAACATCTAAATATAAGGAATTTCAGGAAGAGAGAAAATAGACAATTCAGAGGAGAAAAATCATTAAATATAAATACAAATACATGATGTATATTTCCAAACCTGAAGGGTAGGGGTCTCTAGTTGTAAAGATCCACTGAAGTCCATGCCAAAATGAGTGAAAAAGACATTTACCATGGCCTATTATTATGGCATTTCTGAACTCCATGGAAAAAGAAACAAGCAGGATGGAGGGGGAGTGCTGGAACCTAGTTATAGGCAAAGAAACAGAAGTCAAAATGGCATTGGATTTCTTACTTTATAATTTTATACCCAGCCAATCTATCAATCAAGTGTGAAGGCAGAACAAAGGTATTTCCAGACTCCAGTGACTTGAAAAATATAATTCTTATTTAAAATTTTTTTCCTTTTTTTATTTTTATTTTTTATAATGATTTTTATTCTTTCCACTATAGCTGATTTACAGTGTTCTGTCAGCTTTCTGCTGCACAGCAAGGTGACCCAGTCACACCTACATGTATACATTCTTTTCTCTCACATTATCACGCTCCATCACAAGTGACCTCTCTCTTTTTAAAACATGTACCAGGAATGGGAAATCAACAGAACATCAACTGTTTACAGTGATCTCTAGAAGTAAGTGTAAAAAAAAAAAAATCCAACTGATAGCAAAAACGAGGGAAAAGAAAAACAGAAAGCAAAACAAGTAATAAAAAATTGCACTCAACTCAACACAGACACAGAAAACATACAAGACAGAATACATTCACAAAACACACACAAACACACAACACACACACACAGCAAACACACACAACAGCACACACACAAAGGAGACACACTGACACACAGACACAACAAAAACACAAACAACACACACACACAACACACACACACAACACACATCCCCAACGCTGGCGATGTCAGGGGAAGACCCAGGCCTAACAGCAGAGCCGTCAGCGGAGCCCCAGCTGGCTCAGAGTGCAGGAGGGAGGAGGGCTCCAGGAGAGAAGAAGTAGAACTGCTGTGCTTGAGCATACGGAAAACGTCATAGAAAGGCCTTTGGTAGAGATGTTAAAGCTTCTAGAGAATACTGAGAAGTAACAGAGTAAAATGAATAAAAAATGAAGCCATCATTAACTTTAGGAATACTGGAAGGCGGTACAAGAATGGAGCTAAGCATTGCTCATTAAGCTCAGCATTGAATGAACCCGAATCATCATTTTTTCCTTTTTTTGCTTTTTATGGCCGAACTCACGGCACATGGATGGTCCCAGGCTAGGGGCCGAATTGGAGCCACAGCTGGCTGCCTATGCCACAGCCACAGCCACACGGGATCCGAGCCGTATCTGCAACCTACACCACAGCTCACGGCAACGCCAGATCCTTAACCCACTGAACAAGGCCAGGGATCGAACCTGCCTCCTCGTAGATCCTAGTCAGGTTCCTTACTGCTGAGCCATGATGGGAATTCCTTGAATCATCATCATAATGTGAATACCAACTTTTTGTTTATCCAGAAAGTGTAATAAAACTATATTGGGATGATAGGAGAGAGGAAGCTATGGATGTATTTGTGGGAGAGTTAAAAAGTCAGTGGAGGATGTCTAAAAATGATGAACTAGAAAGTAGCAGTAGAAACACAGTATTCTTAAATATGGAGATAAATATCAGAAAGTGGCTCAGAAGGATTGCCATTGGGTGCCTCAACTGGGTCCTGGTGGTGAGAAAGCACAGGGCAGGGAAGTGTTGGTTTTCAAGAAAAATGTAGGTGTACACACACAAAAAAAAAACTATACATGCATTTATTAAAAATAAATTAGAAAAAATGCACCTAAAAAAAGGCATATATTATTAAGTGTTGGTGAGGTGTGTATACTCTCAAACACTACTAGTGAAGTATAAATTGGCACAGCCTTTTTGGAAGAGCCACTTAGCAGCATTTAATGTATACTTGCTCTGATCTAGCAGTCATATTTGGCCCCTTTTTTTTTGTCTTTTTAGGGCCATACCCGCAGCATATGGAGGTTCCCAGGCCAGGGGTCAAATGGGAGCTGTAGTCACCAGCCTACACCACAGCCACAGCAACACCAGATCCAAGCTGTGTCTGTGACCTACCCCACAGCTCACAGTAACGCTGGATCCTTGGCCCACTGAGTGAGGCCAGGGATCGAACCTGTGTCCTCATGGATACTAGTGAGATTCGTTTCTGCTGAGCCACGGTGGGAACTCCTGTACTTGGCCTTTATCCTCAGAGAAACACTTGCACTGTGCTCAGGGCAGCACGTCCCAAGGATGTTCCTGGAGCATGTTTAGAAGGTAAAAAACGAGGAGTTCCCATCGTGGCTCAGTGGTTAACGAATCCGACTAGGAACCATGAGGATGCAGGTTCGATCCCTGGCCTTGTTCAGTGGGTTAGGGATCCGGCGTTGCCGTGAGTGGTGGTGTAGGTTGCAGATGCGGCTCAGATCCTGCGTTGCTGTGGCTGTGGCGAAGGCCGGCAGCTACAGCTCCTGTTAGACCCCTAGCCTGGGAACCTCCGTATGCCGCGGGTGCGGCCCTAGATAAGGCAAAAAGACAAAAAAAAGGTAAAAAAACAGCAATGCTCTGTATACCCGATAAAAGGAAAATGACAGTACAGCAACAGAACGAAAGGCATAGATGGCCCTCAAACAAGTAGAAAGATGCTCAACCTAACTCCTACTATACAAATGACAATTTAAGATACAATCAAGGGTTGTTTTTTTTTGTTGTTGTTGTTTTTGTTTTTTGCCTATCAGTTTGGCCAAATTTGGTAATATTTTGTTGATGTGCTGGTAAAGCCATGGCAAAAAAGACGGTCTCAGATATTGTTGATGGGAGGGCAAATCGGTTCAGTCTCGACAGAGAGCAGTGTCCGTCAAAATTATGAAGACACGTGCTCTTTGACTCAGAAATCCCATTTCTAATAAATCATCCAACAGGTAAGTGTATAGACTAAATTATACACACACACACACACAAAGATATTTGTTGTAACATTGTTGATATTAGCAAAAGTTTGGAAACAACCAGTACGGGACTGGTTAAATATATTTCTGCTTATTTAACACAGCAGCCTGTGTCGCCGAGCTAAGGTGTGGCAGGGCGCAGGGCGGTCCGGCATAGAAGGAGGATTTGCTTGTATTGCAGTGCATGGCGTTTCATCCTATATTCTGTCTTAGGACGCACTGCCATACAGTGAAATAAATGTGCCCTGTGCCTTAGTTTGCTCATCTCTAAAAAGGAGATGGTGATTCTAACCTCCTCGGGTCACTGTGAGGAATTATGTGAGCTGATCCATGCAAGATGCTTGGATCAGAGCCTGCCAAAGAGCCAGCACTGCATAAACTTACTATCCAGGGTCCCCCCACCATGTAACGTGGGGGAGGGCGTGCGAGAGGGGCTCTGATGTCACAGTTCAAGCTGCTTGGAAACAGGTTATATCGGAAAAATCAAGTCAGGGAGTTTCCCGGTCGCTCAGTGGGTTGAGGATCTGGTGTTGTCACTGCTATGGCTCAGATTGCTGCTGTGGCTCAGGTTTAATCCCTGGCCTAGGAACTTCTGCATAGCATGGGTACGGCCAAGAAAGGAAGAAAGAGGGAGTTCCTGTCGTGTTGCAGCTGTTAACAAATCCGACTAGGAACCGTGAGGTTGCGGGTTCGATCCCTGGCCTTGCTCAGCGGGTTGACGATCCGGTGTTGCCATGAGCTGTGGGGTAGGTCACAGACGTGGCTCAGATCTGGCATTGCTGTGGCTGTCGCATAGGCCGGCAGCTGTAGCTCTGATTCGACCCCTAGTCTGCGGACCTCCACATGCCACGGGTGTGGCCCAAAAAAGGAAAAAAAAATGGGAAGAAAGAAAAGTCATGGATCTCCAGCCATGACCACACAGGACCATGGGCAGGGCTAGCAGCCATGCGTGCTGGTCTTCACACCTTGTGGGGATCTGGGCTAGGCCTGTGACCTGCTTTCATCAGTGGCTTGGGGCAGTGGGAACTCTCTCCAATGGCCCGTACTGCCCACAGCGACGATGAACACCCCAAGGAGGCCAGCTCCCCCCCCAAAGCCTTAGATGAACAGCTGTGGTTAAGGTGGGCAGGGGAGAGAAACAGGAAAAGGACAGAAAGGTGCCACATCCTTTTGAGGAGCACTTCGGGGAGCCCCTCACACTTGCTCTCACACTTCATTGGCTAAAACCGAGTGGGAAAGCCACATCTTGCTGAATGGGAAGTTGAGAAATGAGTCTTGGCGCCGGCAGCAGAGGCACTTGAATAGATTCGATGGGTGATGAAACGTTCTGGAACTAGACCAGGGGATGGTTACACAGCCTTGTCAATGGACTAAATACGGAACTATACACTTTAAAAGTGTGGGTCTTGTCATATGAATTTTGCCACAATTTTTGCTTCTTTTCTTTTCCTTTTTTTTTTTTTTTCTGGTTGCCCCATAGCATGTGGAGTTCCTGGGCTAGGGGTCAGATCCAAGCTGCAGTTGTGACCTATGCCACAGCTGTGGCAGTGCTGGATCCTTTAACCCGTTGTGCTGGGACCAAGGATCAAACCTGTGTCCTGGTGCTACAGAGATGCCGCTGATCCTGTTGGGTCACAGCGGGAACTCCTACCACTATTTTTAAAAATTGGGACTTCTGGGAGTTCCCATCATGGCTCAGTGGTTAACAAACCTGACTGGTATCCATGAGGATGCAGGTTCAATCCCCAGCCTTGCTAGTGGGTTAAGGATCCAGCGTTGCTGTGGCTGTGATGTAGGCTGGCAGCTGTGGCTCCAACTGGATCCCTAGCCTAGGAACTTCCATATATTGCAGGTGCAGCCCTAAAAAGACAAAAGATAAAATAAAATAAAATAAAACTTGGGCTTCTATTACTAAGGAATTAGATGAAAATGAGGAGTTCCCTTGTGGTGCAGCCAGCTAAGGAGCCAGTGTTGTCACTGCAACAGCTTGGGTTGCCACCGTGGTGCAAGTGTGATCCCTGGCCTGGAATTTCCATATGTTGCAGGTGCGCTCCCCCCACCACCCCAAAAAAGATGAAAATGGGCATTGGGCTTAAGCACTTAGCAGCCTTACTGTACTGGTTTTTGGTTTTTTTTTAACTTAATGGATTTTATTTCCGGATTAAAGATCTAGATATAAGACCAGATACTATAAAACTCCTAGAGGAAAACATAGGCCAAACACTTTCTGACATAAATGATAGCAACACCTTCTCAGATCCGTGTGTCAGTGTACTGGCTTTTTAACTGCAATCGCTTTAGCACAGGAGGGCTGCATGGCAGCCGGGGGCCGGGGACCAGGGCATGGGATTGGACGGCTTGGGTCACGTGCACAGCCTGGAGTAGGGGGCTGGGGTCTCTGTCTGGGACTAGAGGGGCGCTGGGTAGGAAAATGCAGCAGCGGTGCTGCCGCTTGTCATAGGGCTTAGCTACTGAAGGGAATAGTTCGCTGGAGCTGTCGTTCAGCGCCCCCAAATCACCACCAGCATGCCCCGATCGTGCTCCCCAACAGTCAGGCTAAGCCAGGTGTTTGCTTTTGGACCTTACTTGTTGGCTCTTTGTAAGCCACACCCCACCGCGAGCATTGCTGTCTCTGGGACCATCAGGGGCAGTTTTGTGCAGCTGGGGTGCATTTTCTCTGTACCCCCCAAAATTAAGGGGATGGTTTCCCAACTTTCCTGAAATGTTCCCTGGGAAAGAAAGGGGTGAGCGTAACGCGGAGCCCTAAGAGGGTGTGACTAGAAAGAGGCCAGAGCCCCGCCCAGTGCCTGAATCAGGAGCAGGGCAGGGACCAGACAGAAGGAGGGAAAGAGAGGGTCAAGTCTGCCCAGGTCTAGGAGTTTAATTGTGGCTTAGCGGTAATGAACCCGACTAGTACCGTGAGGACACAGGTTCGAACCCTGGCCTCGATCAGTGGGTTGGGGGTCCGGAGTTGCCCGTGAGCTGTGGTGTAGGTTGCAGGCGTGACTTGGATCCCGGGTTGCTGTGGCTATGGCTGTGGCTGTGGTGTAGGCAGGGGGTTACAACTCCAATTCAACCCCTCGCCTGGGAACTTATACATGCCATGGGTGCGGCCCTAAAATGAAAAACGTCTGCCCATGTCTACCAATGTGATGAAACCAGGGTGTGTGTGGGGAGGGGGTTGTCTACCAAGCACAGGTCAGGTTCAAAACAGGAAACCCCAGGGTGGTGATAAATGGACACCTCTCTATTTTCCATGGATCTCAAGGGAGAGTTCTGGAACTGATCTCATTCTCTCTTTTTTTTCTTTTTTACAAATCACATTGAAGAGGAAGCACACAACGAGCTCTCCAGGTTTAGCCAGCAACACTAATCTCTTCCAGGTGCTGCACCTCTAAGGTAACAGGGAAATGCAGTAGGAAGCTTCTAGGCACTTACTGGCCCATGGAGAGGCCGGCAGAACGTGGCGTTCGGGGAGAAGCAGAAGTCACGAGCTCCACAAACGCCTCCCGGGGGCTCCGGCAGCTCCCAGTGGGGGTGTGGGTGGCGGGGACGAGGTGGGACAGAAGGGCGGGGCTCCCCCCGCCACGTGGGAGCCCCCGGGGCAGCCCGCTTCTCCCTGGCCTGCGCACCAAGCTGTGGTCTTTGGACGCCCGGCCTTCCCGGAATTCCTTGCACCTGCTGCAGCCTTCATCTCGGCGTCAGGTACTTTCTTCTGTTTTTCCTGCTGGTAGTTTCAGATATATTTGGTTTTGTTGTTGTTGTTGTTGTTTTTGGAGAGTAGTTCTAAAATTTATTACAAAATCTATAAAATAAGTGTATTTTTGCCACAGAAATATCCTTCTAGAAACCCGTCCTTTGTTTCAGCAAGGATATCATTCCGATGTTTTCTGGATTCAATCATTTCTTTTAAAAAATCAGATGTTATTTCTTTGTTGTCATGTTGCTTCTTTATAATGCTTCCTTTTCCTCTGGATATCTCTGCAATTTTGGGGGGTTTTGGATTTCACTAGTTTTAGCATGTTGTGGCTCAGTGTAGTTTATATTTTTGCTGTTTGAGCTGATAGGGCTTCTTGAATCAGTAGCTTGAGAGTTCCTGTCAGTTTTAGAATGGCGCTGCTTAGCTTCTGGGTTTTTTGGAAGGCTTCTTCCTCTTGATGTGGTCTCCTCTTTGTCTTCTGGAGTAGAATATCTTTTGTTTGGAAGTTTACAGTCCATTTGGTTGAAGGTTGCTCGGCATTTGGTTGTAAGTGTTGCTGTTTTTTGGGAGAGAAGTTGAGTTCCAGTCCTTCTATTCCGCCGTCCTAATCCGATCTCAGTTTCAGATATATTTGGTTTGTCTTGTTGCGCCGTGGCCCTTCCCCTCCCTGCCCCCCACCCGCCCAAGTGGTTCTGATCCGTGTTCTTAGGCACCGCAACCAAAGCTAACACAGGGCTTCTTCCGGGGTTGAATTTCCTGGGCACCGGGGAGCCAGCCAGTAGGTTCCACAGACTGAGAAGTTGGAGGAGTCACAGAAAAGACAAAGGCTTTTAGGGGGAAGAGCTTGAGCCTCATACTGCAGCCTGAGTTCATTATTGGATGTTAAGCCCTGGCCTTTTGAGGGGTAAACTCTCTCAGGTTTAAGTTGTTGAGAAGGCAATCGATGAGATAACTGACTCAGGCAGAGAGGGTTAGTGATACTGAAGCCATTCGGGGAACGTAGTTAAGACACAGGATATTTGCAGAGTTCCCGCTGTGGCACAGCAGGAAACATATCCGACTAGGAACCATGAGGTTGCGGGTTCGATCCCTGGCCTTGCTTAGTGGGTTAAGGATCCGGCGTTGCCGTGAGCTGTGGTGTAGGTTGCAGACGCGGCTCGGATCCCGCGTGGCTGTGGCTGTGGCGTAGACCGGCAGCTACAGCTCTGATTCGACCTCTAGCCTGGGGACCTCCATATACCACGGGGCGGCGCTAAAAGGAATAGAAAAGACAAGGAGGAGAAAAAAAAGAAACAGGATATTTGCATGGTGTCAAAACACCACCGAATAGGGAGTTCCCATGGTGACTCAGGGGTAAGGAATCCGACTGCTATCCTCAAGGATTCCGGTTCGATCTCTGGCCTCGCTCAGTGGGTTAAGGATCCGGTTTATGCTGTGAGCTGTGGTGTAGATTGCGGATTTGGCTCAGATCCTGTGTTGCTGTGGCTGTGGCATAGCCCAATATCCTATTTGACTTCTAGCCTGGGAACTTCCAGATGCTGTACCTGCAGCCCTAAAAAAGCAAAAAAAAAAAAAAAAAAAAAAAAAAAAAAAAAAAAAAAAAAAAAAAAAAAAGAAAAGCAAAAAAAATCACCCATAGAATTCCTTGCTCATCACAAGGGAAAAAATAACTTTATAAAATAAAAATCTACGTTTAAGGAACCAGGTTTAGCATCATTGACCGAGGGCCTCAACACGTCCTGTGGTCCCTGATGTCACATGATGTGAAATGTTCCCATTGCAAGTGGTTGGTTCCCTTTAATCCATTCACCTTAATTTCTCAACCAGGATTCTGGGAGAGAAATAAGCCCTGATGACCTAAGGCATCTATTTGAGAATTTTCCAGACAAACAGAACCAATAGGGGAGGTACTTAATACCAAAAATGAACTCATGCCGGAGTTCCCGTCGTGGCTCAGTGGTTAACGAATCCGACTAAGAACCATGAGGTTGCGGGTTCGATCCCTGCCCTTGCTCAGTGTGTTAAGGATCTGGCGTTGCCGTGAGCTGTGGTGTAGGTTGCAGACGCAGCTTGGATCCTGCGTTGCTGTGTCTGCAGTGAAGGCTGGCGGCTACAGCTCCAATTCGACCCCTAGCCTGGGAACCTCCACATGCCGCGGGTGCGGCCCTAAAAAAATGACAAAAAGGCAAAATAATAAAAAAAAAATGAACTCACGCTGTTGGGGAGGCGTCGTCGTCCCGAGATCTGTGGTTGGCCAACTGAAGGCCGGGAGAGCCGACAGTGTTAAGTTCTGATCTGAGAACAGAATTTCAGTGTGTGAGCCGAAGGTCAGCAGCTTCGTTCTACTCAGGCCTTCGTGGGAAGGGACCCCCATCATACAGGAAGGGGGAGCCCTTCCAGTGCCCGAGCTCGGGCTCTCGTCTAACACTTGGAAATGAACTGTGTGAGGATTCACAGGCGCTGACAAAGCAGAAGACTCTTGGGAAGGGGCGCCTGGGAGGAGCAGCCCTCCTGGGGGGACCCGGCAGAGTGGCTCTGCTGCGTGGCTGCCAGTCTCCCGTGCTGTGGGGATGGGGTTACTTTCCAGGTTGTCTCTGGCCAGTCTCCTTGCTTGGCCCCTGCTCAATTCCAGTTCAGGGCCCTTCTTGGTGGTGTGCGTACCTCTCAGCCAAGATGGGTTCCAGCCGCAAGGGTCCTGGGAGGTTGGTTGTCTCCTCCTCATCCGGCCCTCCCAGGTCCTCCAGGTTATGCTTTGGGGCAGGCCCCTGTTCCTTATTAGGGCCTCCTGTCGTGGCACCACTCAGGCCGTGGCCATGACCGTGCCAAGGTGAGCGGTTTCGGTCAGTGGTTCCCCGACGGTGTTGGGTGAGGCCTGCCCTCGTTAGGGAGCCAGTCTGCTTCTCTCAGCCCGCAGATTCCAATGTTAATCTCATCCAGAAACTCGCTCACAGGCACACCTGGAATAACGTTGCACCAAATGTCTGGGCAATCTGTGGCCCTGTCAAGCTGACACATAGAATTTACCATCACGGAGTTCCAGTCGTGGCTCAGGGGGAACGAACCCAACCAGTATCCATGAGGACGCAGGTTCGATCCCTGGCCTCGCTCAGTGGGTTAAGGATCCGGCGTTGCTGTGAGCTGCTGTGTAGGTCGCAGATGTGGCTCAGAGCCCACGTTGCTGTGGCTGTGGCTCCAATACGACCTCTAGCCTGGGAACTTCCATATGCTGCAGGTGTGGCCCTAAAAATACAAAAAAACAAACAAAAACTAACCATCACAGCATCCTTGTTATATAATGAATTAACTTCTTATCTATGAATCTAGAATGGTTTTTGGCATTCAATATTTCCATGTTCTGTGGTTCAGATGAGGGACCTCAGTTGAAAAACTCAACTTAGAGGAGTTCCCGTCGTGGCGCAGTGGTTAATGAATCCGACAAGGAACCATGAGGTTGCGGGTTCAGTCCCTGGCCTCGTCCGGCGTTGCTGTGAGCTGTGGTGTAGGTCGCAGACGCGGCTCGGATCCTGCGTGGCTGTGGCGAAGGCTGGCAGCTACAGCTCCTGTTAGACCCCTAGCCTGGGAACCTCCATATGCCGTGGATGCAGCTCTAAATAAGGCAAAAAGACAAAAAAAAAAGGAAAAAAAAAACAAAAACTCAACTTAGAGAAAATAAGGGGATAGAGGGGTTGAGGTAAAGGCACTACAAAGAGAAAAATCTGGAACATGAGTTATTCTATAAAACAACTAACCTGGTTTTCTTTAAAAAGCCAATGTAAAAAAAAAAATTGGTGAGCGAGGCCATTTTATTCTGGAATAAAAGGGACATAACAACCAAATATAACTTGTGAACTTTGGATTCTGGTTCTGTTAAAAAAAAAATAACGCTATATAATATATTTTGGGGACCGTGGAGGAAATCTAAATATGAACTGAACATTAGATGATATAAGGAAATTACTATAAATGTTCTGAGGCATGATAATGGCCCTTTGTTGGTTTTTAGGGGTTGCATACTGAAGTATTTAGGAGTGAAATACGATTCCAAAAACTTACTTTCAAGCATTTGGCAATACACACACACACACACACACACACACACACACACATATACACAGATAAAGCAAAAATAGCAAAATGCCAACAATTTTAAAATCTGGGTGGAAAGTCTATGTGGGTGATCATTGTGCTGTTCTGTCAACGTTTCTATGTATTTGAACACTTTTGGAATAAGGAGTTGCTGGGAGTGAGGATGGGGGGAGTGGACAGCTGGTGAATGTGAGAGTCCTTGCGTGTACCCTAGCCGTGGGAGGGCTTGCTAAAGCCAGACTTGGAAAAACTCTGTTCTACAGGCTCAAAGAGTAGTCAGAGTAAGCCTGACTTCCAAAACTTCAGAATGGGACTGGGTTTAGAGCCAGGGCCTTTCTAGAGGTAACTAAGATTAAGTGAGTTCGTTGGAGTAATGTCCTTATAAGAGTTGGAAATCTGGACACGGGCCGCTAGAAAAGACAATGTGCTATGGATTAAATGTTTGTGTCCCCACCCCGACGCCAGAGTCGTATGTTGAAGCCCTAACCCACCAGTGGTAACGGTATTTAGAAATGGAGACTTCGGGAGTTCCCATCGTGGCGCAGCGGTAACGAATCCGACTAGTGAACCATGAGGTTGCGGGTTCGATCCCTGGCCTCACTCAGTGGGTTAAGGATCTGGCGTTGCCGTGAGCTGTGCTGCAGGTCGCAGATGTGGCTCGGATCTTGGCATGGCTGTGGCTGTGGTGCAGGCCGGTGGCTGCAGCTCCGATTAGACTCTTAGCCTGGGAACCTCCATATGCCGCAGGTGCGACCCTAAAAAGTGGAAAAATAAATAAATAAATAAATGGAGACTTTGGGAAATGAGGTTTAGAAGAGGTTGTAATTGTGGAGCCCTGTTAGGGACTCCAAGATGTATTTGTTGAAGCTGCAGAGCGCTCAGTGAGCTGGTAGTAGGAGTTGGGGCTTCTGGGGGGTGACTAGTATTGGACAAAGTCATAAGGGTAGAATTTTTGTGAATGAAATTAGCGCCCTCATGAGGGTCTCCAGAGAGCATGCTTCCTTCGCTGTGCCCTCTGCTGCACGGGGATGCACCGAGTCGGCAGTCTGAATTCGGAAGCATTTAACAGGACGTGGTCCATGCTGGCCCCTCGAGCTTGGCCTTCCAGCCTCTCGAATGATGAGAAATACACTTGCGCTGTTTCAAAGCCACCCCGTTGTCGGTATCTTGTGATGGTGGCCCGAGCCAGGACAGGCCCTCAAGGGTTAGTGCCCTTTTATGAGAAGAGGAACAGACCCCAGAGACCCTCTGGCCGTGTGAGAGGACCAGAGAAAGCAGCTGCCTCTGAGCCAAGAAGGGCGATCTCGCCAGAAGCTGACCAGGGCCAGCAGGCTGATCTTGGACACCAGCCTCCAGAGCTGTGAGAAAACAAGTCGCTATTGTGTAAACCTCCTGGTCTCTGGTATTTTGTTATGGTGGCCCCAGCAGGCCAGTCTTCATATGAAGACACAAGGCAAAGAGAGCTCTGTCTACAGGCCAAGGACAGAGGCCTCGCCTCGGTCACGGCATCACCTCACTGTCTCCCAGAGTGTGTCATTTAGGCCACATCATTCGGGCACCCCGGCCAGCAGGCAAGCATCATCCACCGTTGTTTACGCTTCCTTTAAACCAAGCACTGCTCTCACACAGGAAAAAAAAGAGTTCAAACGGGGCAAAGTGCAACCTCTTCTGGGTTTTCCGGTGGTTAAGACCAGACCAGACGGCAGCCGGAGGCCACCTACCTGAGCGAGAGCACAGAAGGTGGTGGTGGTGGGGGGGGACAGCAGAAACTGACAACGCACGGTAAATCAACTGTAATGAAAATAATTTTTTTTGAAGATTTCGTGTTATCTGTGACTCTTAGAACATCTCAGTTTTGACTGGACTCAGAGGCTCGCAGAGAGGACCGCCTCCGCCTCTGGGCAGTCTGTTCCCGACGTTTTTCTTTGGCCTCCTTCATGCTCTCGGCCACACGTGTAGCGTATTCTGCAGCCTCTTCCTTAGTTTTCTCAGCGCGTTGTTGCATCAGAGCAATACGCCGCTGTTTGTGTTGCAGAACACGTGGAGGAATAAGCAGCCGAGTCCTGGGTGCTTTGGGCCTAGGTTGCTTGCCGCCTTTGTCTGGGGGTTTTCTCACTGCTTACTGATGGACGTCATCTACCTTAGACAGAAGGAAAAGTTCGCAGATTCTGCGAGCTCTTTTAGGCCCCAGGCGAGGAGGGTCGCTGAGTATCACTGAGTCCAGGAATATCCTTCTCCCCTTTTCTTACAAGGACCACGTTGAGAACGCTCAGATTGGCATCCGCAATGCAACCCAGAACTGATGCGCTTTCTTTTTCTTTCCTTTTTTTTTTGTCTTTTTCTAGGGCTGCACCTGCGGCATAGGGAGGTTCCCAGGCTAGGGGTCTAATCGGAGCTGTAGCCACCTGCCTATATCAAAGCCACAGCAACACAGGATCCGAGCCGCGTCTGCAACCTACACCACAGCTCATGGCAACGCCAGATCCTTAACCCACTGAGCAAAGCCAGGGATCGAACCCGCAACCTCATGGTTCCTAGCCTGATCTGCTCTTTCTTTCTCCGGTCCTCCTTGGTCTGTAACAGGAATGCCCCTTGCTCAGTAGCAGGTGGACTTGGCCGTGAATCAAGACACCAGCTTCACGGGGACACCTTGTTTGTCGCTCCCACCACTGATTCGGGCCACATACCCCTTCCATTCTTCACCCAGAGCATCAGCAGAAACTTCTGTGGCCATACGTTTTAAAATGATTAAGATAGTAAACTGTATGCTATGTGTATTTTACTACAGGAAGAAAAAAATTGGAAAAAAAAAACCTCACCCCATAGTATAGCACACTGATAAAAACAAGGGAAATGTGTGTGGGGGGGGGGAGAAACCATTAAAAAATTAATAAATTTGACTAAGAAATGAAAAGTCTACAGGGCAAAAATCACTCCCAACAGAGACCGAAGAACCAACTGGACGAAATAATTTCCAGTGATATCAGACAGCTCATTTCCTCGCTGAAGAAAGCAGCCCAGGTTAGAAAATGGCCCGTCACAGGTCCAGAAATAGGGTGTCCAGAGAATATGAACTCTGTAGTTTCTCCAGGGCCTTCCAGAGGCACCCTTGGGCGGGCAGGTTGGTGGGACAGGCAGTTCTTTAGGCTTTATAATGTCCCAGAAAATCTCTGTCTACATTCTCCATATCCCTTGTCTCTGAATGTTATGCTAAAACCCTTTTGGATACATATTAGGAACCAACAAACATTTATTGAAATGGAGTTCCCGTCATGGGGCAGCAGAAATGAATCCGACTGGGAACCATGAGGTTGCGGGTTCGATCCCTGGCCTCGCTTAGTGGGTTAAGGATCCGGTGTTGCCGTGAGCTGTGGTGTAGGTTGCAGACGCAGCTCAGATCCCGTGTGGCTGTGGCTATGGTGTAGGCCAGCAGCTAGAGCTCCGATTCTGCCCCTAGCCTGCAACCTCCATGTGCTGTGGGAGCAGCCCTAAAAAGACCAAAGGAAAAAAAAGTTATTGAATTATTTCATATATTAAAGTGTTTTGGTTTCCTAGGGGCTGCCATTTTGGCTTAAAGCAATGGAAAATTTTATAGTCCTAGAAGCTAGGAGTTGGAAGCCAAGGAGCCAGAAGGACCAGCCTCCTGCTGAAGGCTCTGTGGGAGGTCACTTCCTTGCCTCTTCCGGGCTTTTGGTGGCCCCAGGCATTTCTATGCTTTTAGCAGCATAACCCTAGTCTCTGTTTCTTTCCTCGCATGGCTTTCTTCTCTGTGTCTCTAGGTCTTTCTTTGTCCTTTCCTCAAAAGGACACTGTCACTAGATTTGGGGAACACCTTAGGTCCAGGATGATTTCACCTTAACCTCTTGAATTAATTGCATCTTCAATGACCCTATTTTCAAATAAGGTCGCGTTTGTTCTGGGTGGATGTGAATTGGTGGGGGAGCACTATTTAAACTTTGAGTCACCACACAGACTTTTTTTAGTTGCAACTTACAGGAAACCCCATTAAAAAGCTTAAACAAGTGAAAATATCTATTGGGACAATTTGCAGAAAAGTCGAGGAATCTATGCAATATCAAAAATGGCTTGACCAGAGTTCCTGTTGTGGTTCCGAGGTAAAGAACCCAACTTGTATCCAGGAGGACATGGGCTCCATCCCTGGCCTCGCTCAGTGTTAATGATCCCGTGTTTCGAGTTCCTGTCATGGCACAGTGGAAACGAATCCGACTAGGAACCATGAGGTTGCAGGTTCGATCTCTGGCCTTGCTAAGTGGGTTAAGGATCTGGTGTTGCCATGAGCTGTGGCCTAGGCTGCAGACGCAGCTGAGATCTGGTGTTGCTGTGGCTGTTGTATAGGCTGGCAGCTGTAGCTCTGTTTAGACCCCTGCCCTGGGAATCTCCATATGCCATGGGTGCGGCACTAAAAAAACAAAAACAATAACCACAAAAATAGGATCTGGCGTTGCCATGCACTGTGGTGTAGGTTGAATACGCATCTCGGATCCCGTGTTGTTGTGGCTGTGGCGTAGGTCGGAGGCTACAGCTCCAACTGGACTCCTAGCCTGGGAACTTCCATAGCCACGGGTACAGCCCTAAAACAAAACAAAACAAAACAAAACAAAAAAACAGCTTGACCAGGGAACTCAATTTCTCATTTTCATTCTGTTCTGTCTTTTGCTGTGTCGGTCTCATTCTTAGGCTCCATCGTGGGGCTTTTGGCAACTCCAGTAATCCCAGCACAAAGTATCCACCTTATTGGTGGAAATCCCAGCAAAGAGTATTTAAGACCGCTTACCGAACAGTAGCAGCAAACATCTCACACATAATCATTGGCTTTGATGAGGCTGCAGGCCCCTGTCTGAACTGGTCATTGTGGCCAGGCCCGAGTCTTTTTAACCTCAACTCTAGGATCAGGCATTGAAAGCACACAGACTAAGGATGAAGGAGATATTCCCCCCAGAGTGAACTTGGGGTACTTTTACCAGGAAAAGCAAGAATGGGCGCTAGGTAGTAAAAATTGTAGCCGTCCACTAGAATGTTGATCTTCACAGTTAAAGAGTTCCTGGGAGACAGCAACTCTGGTTTTCTTTTCTGTTATTTCAGAGCCCCAGATAGCATCAGGCCTTCAGATAAATATTTGCTGAGTTGCTTTGAATTTTTAACGTGACTTGGTCTCTGAGGACTTTATCCACCATAAATCTGAGGCCCAGCTCCTGGACCGCGGTGACCGACCCGCCCCGCTGAGCTACTGCTCTTTGTAAAGCCCTACCTGGGTAGACCAGTTGGCCATCTGTTGTGAACTCATTCTGAAAAATTTCCGTGAAAGGGAACTGAGGAAGAAAACTCATGTTTGAGTCAACATGACAGGAAAGGAACACAGCCGGTGAAACTGAGGAACAACAACAGCAAAAAGTCTCCACGCCCCTGCTTTGTCCCCAATACACACACACACACACACACACACACACACAAATCTCAGTATCTGCCAGGATGCAATATTGTTATTCTCACGTACCCCGGAGCCCTGGTGGAGAAAATAAGATTCTGAGCTCAGGCATGTGTTTAGGCCTGTAGCGTGGTCCCTTGAACACCCGCAGAGGGGCCTTGTATCCCAGGCAACAGAAGAGCCAGTGCCCAGAGGGCGAAATCAGACAGCCCTTTAGCTAGATGAAGCCGGACTTGGTAACCGCACCGTGGAGTCTGATTTGCTGACCTAGATGTAGTTCACAGCCCACAAAACCTCATACCACAGCAAAGCTTTTCTTGTGCTGAAACAGCTGGCTGAGCGTGATGCTGCAATGACTCGGTTCTCGGTAAAGGGGCAGAGCTGTGTAAATTAGGGGCAGCGCTATAGTCCCAAGACCACGGTCCCAAGGGACCTTCCTGTTTATTCCAGAGTGAGAGAAGAGGAACCTTCTGTTTGTGGGCACTGGTGTTTCATCAGAAGGCACGAGGCTGGGGCTCTGGGTTTGAGCTGTGTGTATGCAATCCACACATGATGGTCAGACAGTTATACACAGACTGATCCTTCCGACTTAACCACACGGGCCAAAACCAGTTTTGGAAAGTGATCTTCAAACTGCGTGAATCAGGTCACATGTCTCCTCGACTTCCATCTTGAAACTGGAATTAGTTAACAGGAGGAAGCCTAGATCTGTAAAACTGGACTTGAAAACGGTGGCTTCTGAGGGTTTCCCATTACATATAGCAGATTGAACTCATGCATAAGCTTCAGCCTCCTCCCCAAACCCCATTAAAATGTGAGTTGAGAGACTTTAAAAAGAAGGCATACATCTGTAAGAGAGAGAAGAGCAGACAGAGGGATCAAAAAAAAAAAAAACCACAAAAACCTAGGAGTTCCAATCGTGGCTCAGTGGAAACGAATCTGACTAGGAACCATGAGGTTGCGGGTTCGATCCCTAGCCTCACTCATTGGATTAAGGATCCAGCGTTGCCATGAGCTGTGGTGTAGGTTGCAGACGCGTCTCGGAACCCGTGTTGCTGTGGCTGTGGTATAGGCCGACAGCTGTAGCTCTGATTAGATCCCTAGCCTGGGAACCTCCACATGCCATGGGTGCGGCCCTAAAAACGACTAAAGACAGGAAAAGAAAAAAAAAAGTCTAGCTAATGCCTATTGATGTTCAAGAGAAATAAATAATTTACACTGGATGTATTACCTCATTGTGAGATGTATTTTCCCTTTTTTTTGCCTTTTCTACAGCCGTACCCGTGGCACATGGAGATTCCCAGCCTAGGGGGTCTCATCAGAGCTGTTGCTGCCGGCCTACACAGGATCTGAGCCGCATCTGGGACCTACACCACAACTCACAGCAAGGCCGGATCCTTAACCCACTGAGCGATGCCAGGGATCGAACCCGCAACCTCATGGCTCCTAGTCAGATTCGTTAACCATGGAGCCACGACGGGAACTCCGTGAGATGTATTTCTAATAATAAATTGTTAGGCATTGTTACATTAATCAGTGAGTACTGAAATACCATCTTTGTGGGATTGTGTGTGCATGCTGTCTTGGCTGATTTAATTTTACATAAATTTATGTTCTCAAAAGAATACATCTTAGAGTATATTGGCAGAAAGAAGGTGGTAGGGGATTTAAATATATTCATGTGAGTTTAAAACATCAACTAGTACTTTTCAACCCTAGCAGTGCATTAGAATCACCTTCAAGTGCTTATTAAAAATGGAAAGCCTTGTTAAAAATTCATATTCCTGGGCCCTGCCCCAGATATATGAAACAGAACGGGATTGTGTTTAGGAAACTCAATTGCTAGGAACTTTTTCCTTCAACGCTTTTTTTTTTTAACTGGCCCCACTCTTGGCATGCAGACTTTCCCAGGTCATGACCAGAGCCGCAGCAGTGACAGTGCGAGGTCCTTAACCAGCTGAGCCACTTTTTTTTTTTTTTGTCTTTTTAGGGCTGCACCTGTGGCACATAGAGGTTCCCAGGCTAGGGGTCCAATCAGAGCTGTAGCTGCTGGCCTGTGCCACAGCCACAGCCACGCGGGATCCGAGCCATGGCTGCGACCTACATCACAGCTCACGGCAATGCTGGATCCTTAACCCACTGAGCGAGGCCAGGGGTTGAACCCGCAACCTCATGGATGCTATTCAGATTCGTTAACTGCTGAGCCATGATGGGAACTCCAGGAAGTCCTAACTTTTTACTTTGAAAATTTCGAACTTACGGAAAAGTTGAAAGACTATGATGCTCACCCTATACCTTTCCACGCAGATGCTACAATTATTAACATTTCAGGAGTTCCCGTCGTGGCTCAGTGGTTAACAAATCCGACTAGGAACCATGAGGTTGCAGGTTCGATCCCTGGCCTTGCTCAGTGGGTTAAGGATCCGGCGTTGCCGTGAGCTGGGGTGTAGGTTGCAGACGCGGCTCGGATCCCGCGTGGCTGTGGCTGTGGCGAAGACCGGTAGCTACAGCTCCTGTTAGACCCCTAGCCTGGGAACCTCCATATGCCGCGGGTGCAGCCCTAGATAAGGCGAAAAGACAAAAAAAAAAAAAAATTCACTATACTTGATTTTTGTTCCCCTTTATCTAGTTATACATTTTTTGGCTGAGACAGCTGAAAGTAAATTTCAGACATCCTGACCTTTCGTTCTTTTTAATGGGTTGAATTATGTTTCCCGCAAGATAGCCTGAAGTCCTACCTCCTGTTGCCAGCAAATTTGATCTTTATATTATAAACAGGGTCTTTGCAGATGTGATCAAGTCAGGACGAGAGAACCTTGGGTTAGGGTAGGCGCCAAGCCCAGGAACGGTGTCCTTATAGGGAGAGGGAGATTAAAGTCACAGGGAGACACACGGGGAAGGACGAGTGACCAAGGAGGCAGAGATGGAGTTAATGCTGTCATAAGCCGAGGAAAACCAAGGATTGCCAGCAACCACCAGAAGCCAGGAAGAAACAAGGACCTTCCCCTAGAGCCTTCAGATTGAGCACGGTTTCTGCTGATACCTTGGTTTGAGACCTGTAGCCCCCAGAACTGAGAGAGGATACAGTTCTGTTGTTATAAGCCACCAGTTTGTGGTGGTTTGTTATGGCAGTTCTAGAAAACTAATACAACCTCTAAATACGGGAGTTAGCAAAAATGCAATTATTTCACGGAGTAGGGACATTCTCCTCATGATCAGCACTATTATGACACTTAAGAAAATTATAACTTTATAATTCCCAATCCATAATCAAAAGGATCCCATTGTCCTCACAACAAATTTTGCAATTCTTTTTTTTTCTTTTTTGGTCAGGATACAACTAACTGTATCTTATATTCATTTGGCTGTTATATCTAATTTCTTTTATTCTGAAGTAATCCACCTTTTAAAAAATGACATTAATTTTTTAAAGCATCCAAGTGTTGAAAAAAGTAATTTGACACCATAAGGAAGACTTTATGCAAGGTTATTGCAACAAGGGAGAGAGAGGGAGCTCCCCTCCAAGGACAGCAAGGACAGGTGGGTATATACAGCCAGACACCAGGTGAGGATATCAGTGGATGGAAATCGACTCAGAGGAGCCATGGCGGGGAGGGGAAATCTTGCTAAACTGGCCTAACGGGATTCTCGCTAAAGACAAGTTATGATAGAAGAGGAAGAACTTGGGATATTAAAGGTGATCAGATAACAAGGGTGGAGAGATGATTTAGAAGCACTCTGGGAGTTCCTACTGTGGCGCAGTGGGGTTGGCAGCATCTTGGGAGCACTGGGTTGAAGGTTCAATCCCCAGCCCAGCACAGTGGGTTAAGGATCCGGTGTTGCCACAGCTGATCTCTGGCCCAGGAACTCCATATACCGTGGGGCAGCCCAAAATGGGAAGGAAAAAAGAAAGAGAGAGAGAGAAAGGAGAAGCACTCTGCTAAGATTGGGTTGGGCAGGCCCAAGACAGAGTGAGGACCAAGTCAAGGTCTAGTTGAAAGAGGGTTCAAAGGAACCTGACTGAAGTCTGGTCAAGGAGAGAGCCTTTGTCGTAGGTCATTGTGGATTTATTGTTTTGATTTCTCTTGATATAACTGTTACTCCATCCCTATAGTCTTGTCAACTGGAATAGAAGTCATGAGCCTTGGTTCGATGCATGTTAATCACTCCTGAAGAAATGATTCATAGGTGGTATTGCATATTTTGGATTATATGACATCAGAAGTTGCATAATAGTTGCGCTGTTAGTGATGCTTGTAGCAATGGCCAGATCTCTCTATTGTAAAGAGAAAATTTCCCCTTGGTAATTTGTAAGTCATCTGTGGGTGTGACTTTAACCCAATGCGAGTCTTTTACTCTCCGATAACCTCATATGCGATGGTTCCACTGATAATCTGCCTAAATCATTTATTTCACTGGGGGCTGCAAAACAGTGATTTCTAATTCTATCATTTTTTTTCCATTTTTATTGGCTGGTATTTCCCTTCCTTTCCCTCTTGTTTTGAATATCACTGTGAGCACATGAGTTTTGTTTTACTCATTGTGTTATCATCTGTAGTCACTATTCATTTGGATGCTCAAATTGTCTCAAATTTAGCCGGTAAGAATCCTTTGCAGCTCACTCCCATTGTCTTTGAATATTTCTTGTCTTCCGGCACAGCTTGATGCCTTCGGCTCACTTTTCCTGCCCGAGACCTGGGTGGCTGTTTGTTCAAGGGACAGAAAACATGACTATCCTTCTCAGTTGCCCATGAGTAAGATGTCATTTTCCTTACCTTTTAAAATAAGCTTGGGAGTTCCTGTCATGGTTCAGTGGTTAATGAATTCGACTAGGAACTATGAGGTTGCGGGTTCGATCCCTGGCCTTGCTCAGTGGGTTAAGGATCCGGTGTTGCCGTGAGCTGTGGTGTAGGTCGCAGACGCGGCTCGGATCCCGTGTTGCTGTGGCTGTGGCGAAGGCCGGCGGCTACAGCTCCGATTCGACCCCTAGCCTGGGAACCTCCACATGCCGCAGGTGTGGCCCTAGATAAGGCAAAATAAATAAATAAAATAAAATAAGCTTAATGGTAGCTAATATTTACTAGGTAATGTGTGCCAGACACTCTGCAAGTGTTTTCTGTGCATCACCTCATTTAATTGACATACTAATTCTTTTCGGTAACTCCTCTTACGTGTCCCCATTTTACAGATGAGGAAACCAGGGGTGTGGAGAAGTTAAGTAAATTGCTTAGGGCCATTCAGCGGCCAAGTGGAGGAACTCGGATCATTCTGACTCCAAATCCCACTTGGGACCACCATGCAATATTGCTAATTTTGCTACCGAAAAAAAAAAAAGAAAAAGAAACTACTTTAAATGAACAGAACTTCATAATACCTATAATTAAACAAAACAAGAACCTCCTGCTTTAAGATGTCAGGCATCATGTAAAATTTAAAGAAAGAAATCCTTGAGAAATGCAGTGACTTTCTCATTAATTCTAAATTGCCCATAATCACAGTATAGGATAACCTGGGTCAGGCCTGGAATGTGATTAGCAGCTCAAGAAGCTTATCACTGAATGAATTGGAGCAGGGACTTTGGACTTTTGGATCGAGTCGGTGTTAAAGCTTTCCAAGATTCTCACATCTACAGCATTTTCCTCTGTTTCTGGAGTGGTCCGTTCAGAGCGCTAGCTGTCCCGGTTAATGAAAGGGATAGCTAGGAGTGGGAGGGAGAGCTGCTGGAATTGCGTGACCGTGGCCTGGTTCTCCTTGTCCCCGGCTGCTGGGAGGATGGCAGGACTTGCCCAGTCAAGGGCTACAAGACCTGAAGGAAGACCAGCGTTTTCTAATCTGCATAAAGGTCCCCTGTGGGCTGGTAGAGGCCCTGCCCGAGTACAGTCCTCCCAGCTTGAAACTGTCTGTTCTGGGCTCCAGGGCGAGTGACTCTGTTATCTCTTAATGAGAGAAAACTTCCTGCTCCCAACAGGAATTTCCAGTTGCGGTTATTAGCTTAGGTGTAACCCCAAATGTAAATGTAATTATGTTTCTCTTAGAGCCAGGGTTGCCCCTAGCAACCTGCCAGCTTCCTTCCCAAGAGGAAGGTCTTTGGCCTTGGACTCCTTCTCCCCTTTTCAGCCTTGACCTTCAGTGTCCAGTTCAGCCTGAGGCAGTGTTCAGGGAGGAGCCTTAACACAGACACCAAGTCTCAGGCCTGTCTCCCCCCACCCCCTCCATCCCTGGATCTTTGCCGGGGCGGCGGGGGGAGGCAGGGAGAGAGGCTCCTGAGTATCCAAGCGGTGGGGAGGGATGTTCTAGGAGCGACAGTGGGGGGCCCATTAAGATAAAGAGGCAGAATAAACAGAAGCAGATGTGCCTGTAGCCCAGGTCCCCAGCCAACTGATAAGCTCTGTCTCCAGGGCTGGGCCTGGTCCCTCCATCCTCATATCGCTGCTGCATCTTGTTTCCCTTCCTGGGGGACAGGCCAGGGCAGCGTTCCCTCCATCAAGATATAAATCAGATCTATTCACAATCTGGTCCCAATGCCACTGACTCCTCTAGATTTAAAAGATGCCCCACTCAGCGCTAATGAACCTGATTAGTAACCATGAGGCTTGGCGGGTTCGATCCCTGGCCTTGCTCAGTGCGTTAAGGATCGGGCATTGCCGTGAGCTGTGGTGTAGGTCGCAGACGCGTCGTGGATCCCGCGTTGCTGTGGCTGTGGTGTAGGCTGGCAGCTATAGCTCCAATTTGACCTCTAGCCTGGGAACTTCCGTATGTCGTGGGTGCGGCCCAAGACATAGGAAAAGAGAAGAAAAGAAAAAATTACCGTGGACCTTGAACAGACTGAAAATTAAAAATTTTTCATATTCCCCAAATATGTGTGAATTTCAACCTAGGTATAAATCCCACCTGTGCCTAGGTGATCTCTAGTCGTACAATCCAAGCGGGAAGGGAGAAGCCAGGTCCCACCTTCAGGGCTGTCTCCTGTAGGGCTTCCTTTTCTCCCAGACGGACCCGCTGGGACCTGCTCTGTTTCCAGCTTCTGGGCGATCCTTGGGCGCAGGTGACATGACGGCCCCCACTTCTGTCCCTCCAGCCTCGAGGGGGTGGCAGCGTCCTATCACTGTTCATCCTCGGTTGCCTCCCCCTCCCCTGTTTGGAGTCCTAGTTTTTCCATCCTGGCAAGCGTGAGGTGGGGGTCAGCATTTCAGAGAGGTGGGGGTGCAGGCACCTTAGCTGGCGCGCCCCCAAAACCTGCTCTAAGAGGGAGGCTTGCATGCGGAGTGTTTCCCGGGGAGCGTCTGCAGCAGCAGCAGCAGCAGCCGTGAGCACGTGAGGGAAGAAGGACCAGGCAAATGCAACGCCACTGCCACAAAAGCCCCCGTCTTCCGTCCCAGAGTCACCCCAAACTCAGGCAGGGGCCAGGCTCTTGTACCCCACTCCCAAACGGGTGAGCTGGACTGGAGCTGCCCCTCACGAGGGGCCCCTGTTGGACGAGGCAGCTCCCTTCCGACAGGGTCACTCCGGGGACTGGCTGTGAGCTGTCATCAAGCCCCCAGAAGGGGACCTGGGCAGAGGCCACGCATCTGCCTTGGTTCAGAGCCCAGCTCTGCAACTTACTAGCTATGTGACCTTGACCAGATTCCTTGTCCTTATTTAGCAAGTGTTTCAGTTTCCTCATCTGTGCAAAGGGAAACAGCAAGGGCTCCAGACCTTCTTCCTTTAGACGGGGGAAGCCTTCCCCCCACCCCACCCCGCTGGCTCCCCTCCCAGGAGCTGCCCTAATCTGTTTGGTGAGGATCCAGGGCGCAGGCTCAGCGCTTATGAGGGGGTGGGGCTCCCGGGGCCGTAAGAGTCCGGTGCCAAGTGTCTCCCACTTCCTGCTCCCAGGGGCTGGGTGACCTTGCTCTCCTCACTGGCTTGTCCAGCTTGGACAGAATGAGGAAACAACCAAGGTCCTCCGGCAACCTGGCCTCCCGGCCCACCCTCATCTTCCTCCCCGGAGAACCAGGGTGGGGGTTGCGGGCGGGGGTGCAGGAGAGGCACTGTATCCTGGTGTCCCTGCCCCGAGGTGGCGTGTCCGGCTCTGTGCTATATGTTCCAGTCCCGTGCGTGTGCACCGATCGCCTGGACCCCCGCAGGAACGGAGGAGTGGATGAATCAAGGCGGAATCCTGGCCCTCCTGGGTCCGCCAAACCCCACCTGCTCTCACCATCGTAGAAACGATGGAAAGAAGTAAAGAGAATATCATGGGGCACGCGGAAGAATACAGCGGCATTTCCAGACTTCTACAGGATCTCCCAACTGTGCACGGGGGACTCGATGTGAATTAGAAAAGGTCCCTCCTCTGGGACCCCCACGAGTGCTAAGCGTAGGAATCAGTGCCTTTGTGCCAAAGAGAAAAAGGCCCCCAGTCCCTGTGCACTCGAGGTGCAGTGCACAGCCCGGCCCTACGGGGCTGACCCTGTAGGAAGGCCCCACTCGATGCCACAGGCCCCTTGCGCTGCCTCTGCCCCGCCGCTTCTCTCAGCCCGCGCTGCAGCGTTGCAACGTTGGGTTCTGCACATCTTGTGTGTGTGTGGTTTTTTTTTTTGACTTTTTAGGACCACACCTGCGGCATGTGGAGGTTCCCAGGCTAGGGGTCTAATCGGAGCTGTGGCCGCCGGCCTTCGCCACAGCCACAGCAACGCGGGATCCGAGCCGCGTCTGTGTCCTACACCGCAACTCACGGCAATGCGGGATCGTTAACCCACTGAGCCATGCCAGGGATCAAACCCGCAACCTCATGGTTCCTAGTCGGATTCGTTTGCGCTGTGCCGTGGCGGGAGCTCCTCTGGTGTGGTTTATAGGCTTAGGATGGACCATCAGTTTACATGCCACAGGGCCTGTCTTCCCACGCATTAAACCTCTCCCTCTGCCTTAGGCCTTAGATGTGGCTGTCTGTGATGACATTCATTGAGTCCTGGAGCTGCAAGGGACCCGAGAGATCACCGCTGGGTGACAGGCCCAGCAAGCCTGTTCCCTTGGGGACAGACCCCAGACACAGAGGCATCCCAGCCTGGTGGCCTTTGCCCCCTGGGAGTCTTCCATATCCGTCCTGCCAGTCTCCCCGGCTCTGCTCAGAGCCCGTGTGCAGTGACTGTGGTGGATTAGTTTGATCCAGAACCCGGTATTGACGCTCATGACTTTTCTGGGGGAAAAAAAAAAAGGATACAGTAGGTCTGCATTGCTTCACGGCGGCACCTAGCTGGAGCTAAGAGGTGTCTCCCCAGCAATAACGTGGGAGCGGCCTTAACCCCCATTTAGTGGGGAAGTTGTATGTGTGCGCTCCAGGGTCAGTCAGCCCGAGTCTGCATCCTGTATGCAGGATGAGACTTTGAAAAGTTATTGCCCTGTGCCCCGGTTTTCCCATCTGTCAAACAGGATGATGACACGATGGTACCCGTCTTACCGGGGTATTATAAGGATTAAGTGATTATATACTGATAACAGCCCATAGCACATATGTGTTTGCTCTCATAATAACGACAGGTGAGTTCCCATCGCATAGAGTAGAACTTAACGTTGGCGCAAACATCATTGTATGGCCTCAGTGACCCCTGGCTTTGCAGCAATAGATTGTAGCTGGCCTCGTGAAACCCAAGTGGGGAAGGTCACTCTTTCATCCACGAGGTCCCCTCCCTTCAGCAAGACCGTCTTCAGGACTGCCCAGGGCGTGGGCATGCCGAGGGCGCGACACTCTGCACAGCCAGCTACGCTCCGTCTGCAGCCCCCACGGGCAGATGCTCATGTCCTAAGGTGTCCTCATTCTCCTTCGGTTATTTTGTGTGTGTGTGTGTGTGTGTGTGTGTGTGTGTCTTTTTAGGGCCACACTCGCCACATATGGAGGTTCCCGGGCTAGGGGTTGAATCAGAGCTGCAGCTGCCAGCCTACGCCACAGCCACATCCACGCCCGATCTGAGCCACATCTGTGACCTACACCACAACTCAGGGCAATGCTGGATCCTTAACCCGCTGAGCGAGACCACGGATCAAACTCGAGTCCTCACGGATGCTAGTCAGGTCCGTTAACCACTGAGCCACCCGGAACTCCAGCCACAACGTGAACCCCCTCCTTGCCCTTCTGAGTCCTTTCAGTCTGTCAACAGCATCCTGGGCATTTTAATTTCCAGCCTGACTCCCGCCTGGGGGTGAGAAGTTCCGTGAGCTTACCAGCCACCGGGTGAAATCGGAGTGTCTTTATCATTTCATAAACGTCATCCTCGCAGCCTGTGCGCAGAGCCCCCTGTTTGAGGATCAGGACTGGGTGAATGCATTCCTGACCGCCCTGGCCATAACTTTCATGATCAAGGAGATCATATGATTCCTTCTTAGCCTTTATTTTTCCAGATGGAAGAACCCTGAGCATATCACTCTGTATTTTTATGGCAGCTTCCCTGTTTCCTTGGCAACTTTGGTTGGTCCTTTAATCACGTTTCCCACTGTCTTTCATGAGGACAGAGATCCTTCCCCAACCGCGCCCCCCTCCCCTGCCCCATGCCACATTCTATTACGCTCAGATACACTTCCAAGTACCAAGTGAGATCTGTGGTTCCCTACACGCAAACTGTGGTTATTTTGTTGAAGAAAACTGGAAAAATGAGTGGCTAGGGAGCTGGTGAAACAAAGAGTGTAAAAGTAAACAGCACCAGCAAAAGATTTTTCCCATCAAGGTGTGAGAACAGTAAAAGGTGAGGGAGTTCCTGTGTGGTGCAGTGGGGTAAGGATCCGGCGTTGTTTCTGCAGTGGCTTGGGTGGCTGCTGAGATGTGCGTTCGATCCCTGGCTTGGGAACTTCTATGTGCCATGAGTGTGGCAAAAAAATAAATAAATAAAAATAAAAAAAGGTGAGGAGTTCCCGTCATGGCTCAGTGATTAAGGAACCTGACTAGTATCCATGAGGGTGCTGGTTCGATCCCTGGCCTTGCTCAGTGGGTTAAGGATTTGGCATTGCCGTGAGCTGTGGTGGAGGTCGCAGACGTGGCTCAGATCCCTAGTTGCTGTGGCTGCAGTGGAGGCTGGCATCTGTAGCTCGCATTCGACCCCTAGCCTGGGAACCTCCATATGCCATGAGTGCAGCCCTAAAAAGACAAAAAAAAAAAAAAAAACAACTGTGCAAGAGGTGTCTCCCCCAAGGGGGCAGGAAGGGCTGGCGTCCAGTCCTCACCCACTCACCTTGGTCCCAGGTGGGCGGCTGCACCAGCCAAAGGGGGGTTGCCGCTTCCTGATTTGCAGAAAGACACCTTGTGAGCCAGTAGCAACCTGATCATTCCTGCCTTGGTCTGAATGGGGGCAGCTGCGACCTCCAGACAGGAAAGATGAAAAAAAAAAGGAAAGAAAGAAAAAACAAACCAGCTCAGAGTTAGGCACTGAGTCCTGATACGCTCATCCATGGAGTTTCCTTCATCATTCATCCAGTGGACATTTACTGAACACCTGTCTGCTATGCACCCAGCACTGTTGTAGGCATTGAGAAGACAGTGGTGAGTAAGGCAGACACAGTCCTGCTCTCACAGAGCTTATGGTATAGGCAGGGGAAACAAACTGACACAGCACATTGAGACAACACAAGCATCATAATGGTCTAGATCAGGGGTTGGCAAACTATAACCCTTGGGCCAAATCCAGCCCTTGGCCTATTTTTCTAAGGCCCATGAGCTAAAAATGATGTATATATCATACACATATATATATATATATATATGTATTTATGTGTATATATATGTGTGTGTGTCTTTTGATGTATTTGTCTTTTGTAGATGTACTTGTCTTTTGAGGGCTACACTTGAGGCATATGGAGGTTCCCAGGCTAGGGCTCTGACAGGAGCTGTAGCCGCTGGCCTACATCACAGCCACAGCAATGTGGGATCTGAGCCACATCTGCAACCTAGCCCACAGCTCACGGCAACACCAGATCCTTAACCCACTGAGCGAGGCCAGGGATAGAACCTGTGTCCTTATGGAGGCTAGTCAGACTTGTTTCCACTGAGCCACGACAGAACTCCAAGAGTGAGTTTTATATTTTTAAAAGATCATGAAACAAAGCAAACCCTTAGGAGGCACACAAAGCCTAATTATCTACCGTATGGCCCTTTATAGACAAAGTTTGCCCAGCTCTGAGGTGGTATCGTGGACACTTCTGGCTGCCTGCCAGTGCCCATCAGCATCTTCTGAATACATGGCAGCCTGGAGATTTGGATGGGGTGGGGCATTAGCTGCCTAAGTGTAGTCATGGTCCTTTCAGCAGTGACTGGTTCAGGGATATGCCAGTCAGCACGTGGGCGTCTCCTGGGCTAAGTGATGGGTTAGGTGAAACCTGGTACTTTGCTTTGAATGCTGAAGGACAAGAAAGTCTCTGGATGAGACGGGATACAGCTGCGAGGAAAGGGGTTGTTGCAGCCATTTTGTTAACGTACAGGAGGTTAGCATGAAGACTGAGCTGGCCCACTGAAGAGGGGAGCACGGAGAGGGTCACAGCGACGAGGATCCAGGGCCCTGATTGGAGCCTGCTTGGCTTCTGGTCTTGTTTAGTTCCACAGCCAATATATCCCTTCCATGTTTAAGCAAATCTGCGTTTCTTGTTTCTTTTGACCAAAAGCATTCTAACTGATACAGATGCTCAAGGAAAAAGAAGATGTTTGAGCTGAGACGTGAATGGCTGTAAAGATCTGGAGGGAACACCTTCCAAGCAGAGGAAAAGGCAAACAGCAATGCCGAGAAGTGGTCAGAAGCCAGGCACGTGTGACAAGCAGGATGGTCACTGAGCCCTGGGGAGAATCACAGCCAATGAGGCAGAGAAGGAGGGGGTCTTGATGGCCAAGGAGAGGAGCTTAGATACTGTTCTAAATACAACAGGAAGCCATTGTTAGTTTTCTTAACTTTTAAAATTGATTTTTACTTATATATAGCAGTTCAGTGCACAGTCTGATGAATTTCAGCACTTGCCTACATATCCATCTTTCTCATCACCTAGATCAAGAGTGTTTTCAGGAGTTCGTGTTGTGGCTCAGTGGGTTAATAACCTGTCTAGTATCCATGAGGTGGTGGGTTCGATTTCTGGCCTCGCTCAGTGGGTTAATGATCTAGTGTTGCTGTGACCTGAGCTGCGGCATAGGTTGCAGATGTGGCTCGGATCTGGCCGTGCGGCTGTAGCTCCGATTCAACCCCTTGCCAGAGAACTTCCATAAGCTGGAGGTGCAGCCCTCAAAAAGAAAAAAAGAAGAAAAATGTTTTCAGCCTCCACAAGCCATGTTTGTAATTAAAATTTTCCTAGGAGTTCCCATCGTGGTGCAGTGGTTAACGAATCCTACTAGGAACCATGAGGTTGCAGGTTCGATCCCTGCCCTTGCTCAGTGGGTTAACGATCTGGCATTGCTGTGAGCTGTGGTGTAGGTTGCAGACGCAGCTCGGATCCTGCTGGCTGCGGCGTAGGCCAGTGGCTACAGCTCCGATTAGACCCCTAGCCTGGGAACCTCCACATGCTGCGAGTGTGGCCCTAAAATGACAAAAGGCAAAAAATAAATAAATAAAAATTTTCTAGCAGCCACATTAAAACAAGGTTAAAAAAAACCCAGGTGAAATTAATTTTAATAATGTATTTGATTTAACTCAACGGATCCAAAATATTATTATACTACGTGATCAGTGTTAAAGGTATTCCTGAGCCATGACATTTTTCTCTTTACTAAGTCTTTGAAATCCAATGTGAATTATGCACCGAGAGCACATCTGCATTTGGACTGGCCACATTCCAAGTGCTCAGAAGCCACATGTGACTGGTGACTGCTAGATTGGACAGCACCAGTCTAGAGGATAAGGCGTGATGAATGGGCATAAAGCAAGCAGGGTCCATTGACCAGAAGAGAAGTTACAGATGAAATGTGAGTCACTGACCGAATCTCTTTTTAGAGCACCGACTTGACATTTTTATTTTGGTGAAGGTAAGGTGCCACCCAATTTCGGTTCCCTAGCCCTCTATTCCTCTAAGGTCTTAGATTGCTCAAGACAGAAGTTTCCCACCTTGAGGGGTTTTAGTTCCCCCTTGGGCTTCTCTCATGAATGGAGTTGCCATTCTGCGCATTCTTAGGCGATGTGAACACCCGAGTAACAAGTTCCTCATTTGATCAACAATCTGCCAATTTCACTCTTGAGTTAACTCAAACTTTCTGTCACAAGTCTCTGTGGGTTCCCAACCTGGTTAGTCATCTGAATCACTTCAGAGTATTTAAAACCAATGTTGTGCATCCAGGACCTCTTGAATCCTGATCAAGAAGGTGTGCTCAGGGAGATGCACTTTTAAAAGTCTCAGCAGGAGTTCCCACTGTGGCTCAGCGGTAATGAACCTGACTAGTATCCATGATGCTGTTTCAATCTCTGGCCTTGCTCAGTGGGTTAGGGATCCCGCATTGCTGTGTGCTATGGTGTATGTAGGTCACAGATGTGGCTCTGATCTGGCATTGCTGTGGCTGGCAGCTGTAGCAGATTTGACCCCTAGCCTGGGAACTTCCCTATGTCTCAAGTGCGGCCCTAAAAAGTAAAAAAAAAAAAAAAAAAAAAGCAAAAGCAAAAAAAAAAAGTCTCAGCAGGTGCTTGTGTTGGGCACCAACGAGGGTTATGCACTTTGCTAAAGACCTCATCTGGCACCGTGGCAGGGACTCAGTGAGCCCTGGAGTGACAGATCCTCTGGGAGCAAAGTTCCTTTTTTTTTTTGGTCTGTCCTTTTTTTAGAGCCGCACCCGCGGCATATGGAGATTCCCAGGCTAGGGGTCTAACAGGAGCTGTAGCTGCCGGCTTATGCCAGAGCCACAGCAACACAGGATCACGAGCCGCGTCTGCGACCTACACCACAGCTCATGGCAGCGCCGGATCCTTAACCCACTGAGCGAGGCCAGGTATGGAACCCGCAACCTCACGGTTCCTAGTCGGATTCGTTTCCTCTGCTCCACGTTGGGAACTCCAAGCAAAGTTCCTTTTAACCATGTTCCTGGGGCCAGGGGAGGGGTGGGATGTTTTTGCGATGGTGATGGATGAGGTGGAGGCCTTGGAAGTCCCCTTGGGTGTAGCCTATTTTAGGCAGGCAGAGCCTAGCACACAGGGCAGGATGCAGTATCTCTGGCTGGGGACCAACATGAGAGAGGCCAGAGAGAGTTCTCCAGTTGGCCTGAGGGGTGTGGGTGAAGAGGAAACCCACAGCTGGTAACCCATCCTCACTACTCATTCCACTTTTACCCATGGTACTGGCTTTCCTGGCAGCGCATCAACAGAATCTCATCTACACACAAAGGTGTATAATAGCAGAGCGAACCTGTGTTTCAAGGGGCAATTTGAGAGAGCAATGACTAAGGGGAAAAAAAATTAACCGTGTTCTTCTGGATTTTATTTTAATTGCTGGGTGTGCCCTGGGCACCAGGATCATAAAAGCAGGCCTGCTTTTCTTCCTTTGATAAATTTAAAGAGCCCTGGATTTGCAGTCAGGACACCTGAGTTCTAGTCTCAACGCTCTCACTTCCCTCACTGGTAAAATATTAATCATCATCATCATCATCATCATAAATACCTGTCTGTTAGGTTATAGTGATTACCGAAAAAAGATCATGCATGTGAAAGCAATTCGGAAATCGCGAAGCACGACAGAAACGCAAGATGCTAAGGTTTATGGCAGGGAAATAACGCGGGAGACAGAACCGAGAAACCCTTCGTCCCCTTCTGAGCCGCTCAGGCTGGGAAGCGCATTTCCGCCCCTCTGCTCTCCTGCCTTTTCTCCTCTGTCCCCTCGCCCCGCCCTTTACAAACAGCAGGCGCACTAATCCAAATGAATCCACATGAACTTGCTCCTGGTGTTTTGGCGCTTGATACACACCTGTCCTGGGCTTCGGGGAAAGCAGCCCCCCGAAGAAAGCGCTTCGCCAGGTCTCCATACACGTTTCCAATGGCAGGTAGTCGGCCGGCGGCAGGCTTCCATTGGTTCGGGACCCCTTTGCGCTTCTCTTTGATTGGCTGACTGCTGCCGGGATGAGGGACGGCTTCTCTGCCGCTCACCACTTAGGCCCGCTAGCGCCTTCGCCACCCCCTGTCCCCATCCGTCCCTGGGAGCGCCCCCCTCTTCGGCGCACTCTGTCTGTCCCAGGCCACAATTCCCAGTCCTTGGCTCAGAAACTACAGCCTCCGCTCAAATCGCCTCCTTTGGGAAACGTTCCCCAGCTGAACCCAGCCAGCGCTGGTCCCTTTTAAAGGACCGCTTTCTGGTCCTCCACTCAGAGGCGGAGCATCGCTCTCAGGGCCAGGCGAACTGGGCCTTTGTCACTTTCTCAAGCCCTCACCGGCTGCATTAAAATGCCCAAGCTGTTTTCTAACCCTTCCCTTCTTCCGTAGGGGTTTAAATGCACGGGGCCCCAGTCAACAACCGAATAAAGTGGAAAATTTTTCCATCACTTACTGAAAGCATCTCCGCCCCCCGCCCCGGCAGGAACAGCCTCCTAAAACAAGCTTATTTTAGCACTACCAAGCTGAAGAACACGCGTGCAGTCACGGGCGCTTTCTAGCGACTCCCCCAACCCCCACGCACTTCCCATCAGGCTGCATTGTTCCGGGTCTCCCCGGGTAGCAAACGCCGCAGCCCGGCCTGCGCGCCTCGGCAGCCCCCGCGCTCCGGAGCCGCCGCAGCTGCCAGGCCGGGCCACCCGGTCGTCGGCCCCGCGGAGCGCTCAGCAGGGGCGCGAGCGGGGCCGGCGCTGCCAATCACCGCGCGGCGCACGTGCGGCACGTCGCCGATCCCTCCCCCGCCCCGGCGCCCGCCAGGCGGGGGGGTGCGCCCGCTGGAGGTGCGGCGGGGTGGGAGGTGTGACGGCACGCGGGGTCTGGGGTGTGCTCGGGGTGTAAGGATGCGAGCGCTCTGGCGTCCCGGCTGTGCGCGGGGATCCGAGGAGGGTGTGCACGCGCGGGGCTGTGCAGGAGTCTGGGGGATGGGCGCGTGCGGGGATGGAAGGATCTTAAGGGGCAGGAGGGTGCGAGCAGGCGGGCGGTGGGGGAACAGGATGTGAAGAGGGTGTGAACGCGAAGGGGTCCAAAGCGATGCTCTCAGGGTCTTGCCGAGGGCCGGAGGGGCGCGGGCGCGCTAAGCTCGTACCCAGGGGCCCACTGGGGTGTCCGCCGCCGCTCAGCCGCCTTCCTAGTTATAAAAGGGAGCGCCCGGACACTCCCCATTCGGTCTCAGCCTGCCTGTCCGCCCCTGGCCGCAGACAGGTGGGGGCTGGTGTGATGACCCGCGCGTGTACCTTAACCGCCAGCCGGTTTAGCCAGACCCCCAGGGCAGGAGGGCGGGGGTGGGGCGGCGGCTTCAAACGCTGGATCCAGGGTACCTGTTGAGGAGAAAGCAGATGGTTTTAGGTACTTTCTTCACCACTGTCCCGTAGCCTACCCACCACGGGCCAGGAGAGGAGTCTTTACTACTGGTTGTGATGTTTCAGCAGAGAACCATCCGATATGTAAGCCGAAGGACGGAAGCCCTGGAGTCAGAGCTGACGGTGTGGACGTGACAGCAGGCAGAAAGGAGAAC
Source organism: Catagonus wagneri (assembly GCA_004024745.2). Classification (NCBI taxonomy): domain Eukaryota; kingdom Metazoa; phylum Chordata; class Mammalia; order Artiodactyla; family Tayassuidae; genus Catagonus; species Catagonus wagneri. Next base: position 4,464,611 of record PVHT020000237.1, on the reverse strand, counting down.
GGGGCACGGCTGGCGCGGGACCAAACATTACTGCCGGTCCATTCTGGTGGGGTTCCCTGGCAGCTCGTTACTGTACAGGGAAATCAGGGAGGCGTGGACCAGTATCTTCTATGCAGAATTGCGCCTTCTTTCTCGGGCATACTGCTTGGGTCCTGGAAAGAGAACTGAGCCCCAGGGAAGAAGCCAGTGGGATGTAGCCTTACTGCCTGTGAGTCCCCTGAGGTGCATTACTGTTTACCCTCCTTGAAAGGCTCTAACAACTTCCGGAAGAGGAACTCCCTTTGAAGTGTGGGCAGCACTTCGGTTCCTCTGACTTCGCGTTGTCTCCTTTGATGTGGGGTGACGCCAGGCTTAGCAGAGACTGGCTCCTGGGATCAAGAGATCAAACAGCCCTCCAAGTTCACCTCCGCCAGGACGGACTGATTGGAATACTCTAGAATGATCTCAAAATGTTCCCTTTCCTGTTACTGTTTAATTAATTAACACAGGACATATTTTTCCAATGTATCATTCAGTTCTAGCTATGAAATAACAACGGAAAACTTTGGGCTAAAGCGCTCTACCGACGTTCCTTCATTTCATCCTTGTGACAGCATAGATATTATCCTCACTTTAGAGCGAGAAGGTCAGGGACTGTGAAGGGCAGGAACTGTGGGGCTACGCCCTCTTTCCTGAGCACCTCCTCACTAACAGTTAATTGGGCGAGTCAGACGAATCAGACCACTCCAAAGCAGCAGCTCCTGGATCGCAGTCAGCTCATGATGAAAGGTTAGCTAAAGGTCTCATCGCTGTTGTGATCACAAGTAAGAAACGTAAAAGTTCCCTCTATTGCGGTGGCAAGTTCTACAAGAATCACAGGCAGCAGACCTTGATGCATTCTTTGAGAAATGTTTAGGGCTATGCTGTCTTCTGGTTCCAGTCATCTCCAGATGGTGTCAGGGATGGAATCCCTGAGCAAGAGGCTCCCTGACAAACTGTGCAGAGATGCGGTCCCAGACTTGATCTGTCCTTCCTTCTCCACTGGGGAAGGTTCTCAAAACGTGCCGTCCAGCCCTCGGCAGGGTACTTTGATGCCTGAGTTTAGAAGCAAAAGGAATGTGTGTGCGTTTAATGATATGGATAACATAACTTGACTTTGTCTTTATTTACTGAATTTTAATATTATTTAATATCTAATATTAAATATTATTTAATATTATTTATGGGATCATTTGCTTTTTTTTTTTTTTGGTCTTTTCTAAGGCTGCACCCATGGCATATGGAGGTTCCCAGGCTAGGGGTCTAAAAGGAGCTGTAGCCATTGGCCGACGCCACAGCCACAGCAACATGGGATCTGAGCCGTGTCTGTGACCTAAACCACAGCTCACGGTAACGCCCAATCCTTAACCCACTGAGTGAGGTCAGGGATTGAACCCGCAACCTCATGGTTCCCAGTTGGATTCGTTAAGCACTGAGCCACGATGGGAAGTCCCGGAATCATATGCTTTTTAAGTGTTTTAGAAGTGCTACGTTTAGAGTTCCCTTCGTGGCTCAGTGGCTAACGAATCCGACTGCGAACCGTGAGGTTGCAGGTTCGATCCCTGGCCTTGCTCAGTGGGTTAAGGATCCGGCGTTGCCGTGAGCTGTGGTGAAGGCTGCAGACACGGCTCAGATCCCGCATTGCTGTGGCTGTGGCGAAGGCCAGCAGCTACAGCTCCTGTTAGACCCCTAGCCTGGGAACCTCTATATGCCACGGGTGAGGCTCTACATAAAAGGCAAAAAGACACACACACAAAAAAGAAGTGCTACCTTTGGGGAGTTCCCTTCTTTGCTGAGTGGAAACAAATCCGACTAAGAACCATGAGGTTGCGGGTTCGATCCCTGGCCTTGCTCAGTAGGTTAAGGATCCGGCGTTGCTGTGAGCTGTGGTGTAGTTTGCAGACGCAGCTTGGATCCCACGTTGCTGTGGCTGTGGTGTAGGCTGGCAGCTACAGCTCCGATTAGAGCCCTAGCCTGGGAACCTCCACATGCCATGGGTGTGGCCCTAAAAAACGAAAACACACACACACACACACACACACACACACACACACACACACACACACACACAGAAGTGCTACCTTTGGGCTGGGGAGTGTCTTTGAAGGCCCCTGAGTTAATAGTGGTCCTGGGAATAACCTGAGGCGGAGTGTGCTGGAGCTGTCCTTCAAATAGGTGTGCCCTGGGCCACCCAGGAGGACAGCAGGACAGGATGGGGAGGGGGAAGGAGCCGCCAAAGTGCTGCTCACCGAGGCCCAGGGCAGAGCCCAGTGAGGGCCTCTCTTTAATCAAAGGCTGGTGGGAGGTGGAGCCGGGCTTTGCTCTTAACATGATAAGATGGTATAAAGGAATAACAAGAGGTAATATCAAAAATAATAAATAGAAGGGTGGGGGGGTTGGAGTTAGCAGATGCAAACTATTACATAAAGAATGGATAGACAACAAGGTCCTACTGTATAGCACCGGGAACTATACTCGATATCCTGTGATAGGAGTTCCCGTCGTGGTGCAGTGGAAATGAATCCAACTAGGAACCATGAGTTTGCGGGTTCGATCCCTGGCCTTGCTCAGTGGGTTAACGATCCAGTGTTGCCATGAGCTGTGGTGCAGGTTGCAGACGCGGCTCGGATCCCGCGTTGCTGTGGCTGTGGCGAAGGCCCGTGGCTACAGCTCCGATTAGACCACTAGCCTGGGAACCTCCATATGCCGCAGGTGTGGCCCTAGAAAAAGGCAAAAAGATAAAAAAAAAATCCTGTGATAAACCCTAATGGAAAAGAATACAAAAAAAAAAGAATATGTAGGAGTTCCCGTCGTGGCTCAGTAGTTAACGAATTCGACTAGGAACCATGAGGTTGCGGGTTCGATCCCTAGCCTCGCTCAGTGGGTTAAGGTTCCGGCATTGCTGTGAGCTGTGGTGTAGGTTGGAGACGCGGCTCGGATCCTGCATTGCTGTGGCTGTGGTGTAGGCCGGCAGCTACAGCTCCTATTAGACCCCTAGCCTGGGAACCTCCACATGCCATGAGTGTAGCCATAAAAGGACAAAAGCCAAAAAAGAAAAGGGAATATGTATGTGTATAGCAAGAATTAACACAGCATTGTAAATCAGCTGTATTTCAATTAAAAAAAAACAGCAAAGGGTATTTATTGAATACCGCCTATACTCTAGACCCTCTGCTAGCAGCTTTCCAGGCGTTATATCATTTAACCTTAGGAAGTAGGTTGCTATTATTTTTCCTGCTTTAAAGGCATGGACGCAGCCGCAGGGAGGTCAAGTCGCCCAGCGTTACTGTCAAGTCGCCCAGCGTTACCCAACCAGTAGGCAGTTACCCAACTAGTAAGTGGCCAGTCAGGACTCCTGCTCGTGGCTGTGTTAACTCAGCCACTTGGTGATGGCAACTATTTGTCGTCTTGTTCTGAGGATTCAGTTGACAAGTTCCTATTGTGTGAAGTTAGGGACTTGGTGGTATGAGTCCACGCAAGGAGAAAAGAAGCTGGCTGAGTAGCAGGAGGGGAGAACAGGTGAGGATCCGGTGGCTAAGCCGGGGTGGGTGCTGGAAATTGGACAGATGACACAGTGAAACAACACGCTGATGGGTATCGTGGTTGGGTCGGAAGCGAGAGTGCCTTTAAGAGCTGAGCATTCGGGGAGAATTGAAGCGGGTTGGGCCTTTGCTGTGCTGAGTCAGGAGCAGTGGACAGCAGGCAGAGGGGTGTCACAGAAGCTGTCTAAGCTAAGATGTCTTGTGCCTGCATGGTTGCCAATTTGTGTCAAAGTGTAGCAATTATACTTCCCAGTTTTAACCCCAAATTGTGGTTTGAATTGCACTCCCCCTCTTCGTATGCTGAGGCCCTAACCTCCACTAGCTCAGACTGTAACATTATTTGGAAACAGGATGAAACTTGAGACTCTCATAGAAAATGAAGCAAGTCAGAAGGAGAAAGACAAATACCATATGATATCACTTATCCCTGGAATCTAATATATGGCACGAACGAATGTATCTTAAGAAAGGAAACAGGAGTTCCCGTCGTGGCTCAGTAGTTAACGAATCCGACTAGGAACCATGAGGTTGTGGGTTCAATCCTTGGCCTTGCTCAGTGGGTTAAGTCTCGGATCCCGCGTGGCTGTGGCGAAGGCCAGCGGCTACAGCTCCTGTTAGATTCCTAGCCTGGGAACCTCCATGTGCCATGGGTGTGGCCTAGATAAGGCAAAAAGACCAAAAAAAAAAAAAAAACAAAGGAAACAAACTCATGGACATGGAGAACAGGCTTGTCATTGCCAAGGGGGAGGGGGAGGCAGTGGGATGGACTAGGAGTTTGGGGTTAGTAGATGCACACTATTGCCTTTGGAAAGGAGAGGCAATGAGATCCTGCTGTACAGCACAGGGAACTATGTCTAGTCACTTGTGATGCAGCACGATGGAGGATAATGTGAGAAAAAGAATGTATGTGGATGTGTCGCTGGGTCACCGTACCGTATAGCAGAAATTGACGGGACATTGTAAATCAGCTATAATAAAAAAAAATGTAATAGGTTCATAGCAGGTGTCACTTGCTAAATTAGAATGAGGTCATGTTGGAGGAGGGTGAGCCCCAAGCCAGTATGACTGGTGTCCTTACAAAAGGGGAGCTCTGGACACACGGATATGCACGCAGGCGTGAATGTGAGAACAGGTGCCTCGTGAACATGAAGACAGAGATGGGCGGGATGCGTCTAGGAAAGACTGCCAGCACATCCCCAGGGCTGCGAGACAGGCCGGGAGCAGGTGCTCCCTCCCAGCCTCAGAATGAGCCAACCCTGAGAATTCCTACTGTGGCTCAGGGGAATCGAACCCAACTAGTATCCACGAGGACTTGGGTTCGATCCCTGGCCCCGCTAAGTGAGTCGGGGATCCAGCATTGCTGTGAGCTGTGGCGTAGGTCGCAGATGTGGCTCTGATCCTGTTTCGCTGTGGGCAGCTGTAGTTCTGATTCAGCCCTTAGCCTGGGGACTTCCATATGCTGCAGGTATGACCCTAAAAAAGCAAAAAAAAAAAAAAAAAAGTCGACCCTGCTGACACCTTGACCTTGGCCTTCCGGTCTCCAGGACTGTGAGACAATAAGTGTCTGTTGGTTAAGTCGCTGGTTATAGTACTTTGTCGCCGCAGCCTGCTCAGTAGTACACACAGCTGCATAGTACTGATGGCTGCCTAGTTGCAATAGAGCTCTGAAATTTTTTTTTTGTCTTTTTGCCTTATTTGGGCCGCACCCACGGCATATGAGGTTCCCAGGCTAGGGGTCTAACAGGAGCTGTAGCCACCGGCCTACACCACAGCCACAGCAACGCAGGATCCGAGCCACCTCTGCAGCCTACACTGCAGCTCACGGCAACGCTGGATCCTTAACCCACTGAGCAAGGCCAGGGATCGAACCCGCAACCTCATGGTTTCTAGTCGGATTCGTTAACCACTGAGCCACAACGGGAACTCCAGCCCTGAAATTTTTGCAACTTTGCTGTGTAGCAGTCGAGAGTCTCTGTCTTATATAAAATGATCTCCTCTAACAGAGTGATACATACACATAGTTTGAAAAGTGAAGGAGTTCCCTGGTGGGCTAGTGGTTACGGGTCTGGCATTGTCACTGCTGTGGCATGGCTTTGATCCCCAGCCCGTGCACTTCCACATACTATGGGCATAGCCCAGCCACCCGCCCCAAAGTGAAATGGAATAAATATGTTAAAATTGTGATGAAAAACAGCACTCACCCTCATGCTTTGCCTTTGCCCCTAGGCTCTCTCTAGAGGCAGCCACTCTCTGTGGCTTCTTTCCTGGTGTTTACCTCTATTCTTCTAAATAATATACTTCTGTTATTATTGTTTGATTTTTTTTTCTTTTTATGGTCGCACGCACCTGCAGCATATGGAGGTTCCCAGGCTAGGGATGGAATTGGAGCTGCAGCTGCCGGCCTACACCACAGCCACAGCCACGCGGGATCTGAGCCACATCTGTGACCTACAGCACAGCTCATGGCAACGCCGGATCCTTAACCCACCGAGCGGGGCCAGGGATGGAACCCACATCCTCAGAGAGACAGCATCAGGTTCTTAACCTGCTGAGCCACAGTGGGAACTCCTTTGTTGGATGTTTCAGCCTGGGACATTGCCTGTTGACTTCCAGCTGTGCTGGCTGAGGGTCACCTGCAGCCACCATGTCCCTGCATCATGACAGTTGAGGAAATGATTAGCGTTCGTGTGATTAGGGCAGACAGAGACTGCCAATCTCCAAGCCAGGAAGTGCTGTAGGTCTATATTCCCCTCCTGCCACCCTCGTTTTCCTCTGGAGTTGCTTATAGATTTGCTTTTCTCCTTGGCCTGATTTTCTGGGAACCCATATGCTCCCCACCTGCTGCTGCTTCGGCCACACTGCTGTCAACGTTACTTTCCAGGCCTTCCGCCCATCACGTTTTCCCCAGTGGTGGCCTCTGGCCTGTGGCTCCGGTGTGGACAGGTAACTTTGGCCACAGGGCAGGGGCTGGGAGAGAGGAGGCGTTGTCTTTGAAAAGTGGTTGGCAGTTTTCTGGGAGTTCCCATCGTGGCTCAGTGGTTAATGAATCCGATTAGGAACCATGACGTTGCGGGTTCGATCCCTGGCCTCGCTCAAGTTGTTGTGAGCTGTGGTGTAGGTGGCAGACGCAGCTCAGATCCCGCGTGGCTGTGGCTGTGGTGAAGGCCGGTGGCTACAGCTCCTGTTAGACCCCTAGCCTGGGAACCTCCACATGCCACGGGTGTGGCTCTAGATAAAGGCAAACAGACACACATACACACACTAAAAGCAAAGTGGTTGGCAGTTTTCTGGGTCTTTGGAGGTGAATGTTTCAATGCACCGCTGGGGCAGAGTCGCTTTGTGTGTGCTAAAGGCCACCTGGATGGGCAGGTGCACCCCATTGTCCGAGAGGAAAGCCGGCAAGCTAGTGTTCACGTCACCTGAGCGCAGAGGTTCGCTGGTCCGTTTGAGCCTGTTACTCATGCATCAAGCTGGGCCAGATCTGATTTCAGGGCGTGCAATCCGACGGGAGTTTCCTCAGCCCATCCCTGTGGAAATTGCTGTTTTTGTTAATTGAGGTTTTTGTTCGGGGGAGGGTATATTTGCTGAAAGTTACTTGCAGATGTGGAGTGGATGAATGTAAGGGCCATTTTCCCGGCCCTGCTGGGTCATTGAGGCACTAGGGTGTGGCAGCGACGTCTTCCCCAGGCCCCGCCCGCTTCCTGGAGCCTGGTAGCCTCCCCCTGGGCCCTGGGCCATTAGCACTAGTGGCCCCAAGGCTCCTGCTGCTAGTCTGGGGGTCGTGAACCTCAGCTAGAGAAATCAGGATAGAATAAGGACAAGCTAATGACAGGGACTAATTGGGGGGGGGCCCTTTTGAGGACTCCCTAAAAGAACCGGCGGAGAATTTGCAGGGCCGGGGCTGAGGGCCTGCGTTCGCCTGGGGCCTCAGAATCACGATGATGTGGAGTAACAGTCTAAAAGCAATCTGGGGGAGTTCCCTTCGTGGTTCAGTGGTTAATGAATCTAAGAACCATGAGGTTGCGGGTTCGATCCCTGGCCTTGCTTAGTGGGTTAAGTATCCAGCGTTGCCGTGAGCTGTGGTGTAGGCTGCAGAGGCGGCTCGGATCCCGAGTTGCTGTGGCTGTGGCGAAGGCCAGCGGCTACAGCTCCTGTTAGACCCTTACCCTGGGAACCTGCATATGCCACAGGTGTGGCCCTAGATAAAAGGCAAAAAGACAAAAAAAATAAATAAAAAATAGAAGCAGTCTCGGAGTTCGCTTCGGGGCTCAGTGGTTGATGATCTCGGCTAGGATCCATGAGGATACATGTTGGATCCCTGGCCCCACTCAGTGGTTAAAGGATCCGGCGCTACTGGGAGCTGTGGTGTAGGTTACACACTTGGCTCGGATCCCGCGTTGCTGTGGCTGTGGTGTAGGTCGGCAGCTGCAGTTGTGATTCGACACCTAGTCTGGGACCTTTCAGATGCTGCAGGTGTGGCCCTAAAAGGCAAAAAAAAAAAAAAAGCAATCTGGTATCTACCCCAGGCTGCTGAAACCTGGGTTGTATGTGCATCTTTTCTTTTGAATGACACAGGGAGATAAGCAGGTTATTTTTTTTTAGCCCCGTTTTATGGATGGAAACATCAAAGTTTCAAAAAGGCTCGTATCCTTCAGTGGTAGGGATGGAGCTGGACCCCAGGTCTGCTGCTTTTCTGCTTCCACTGAATACAAAATTCAAGTTATGGGAAGGTAGCAGGGAATATAACAGCCCCACTGTACATGCTACTGGTCCTAGGAACAAAGTATTCGTGACATTCGGTATGGGCATCGTATTTTACGAGGAACAAGAATAAACTGAAGCACTCCCTAGAGTGAAATCAGCTTCCTGAAAACAGATCAAGTCTGTCCTTTTCGGCGTATCCCATTGCCCCACAAGACCTGGCACAAAGTGGGTGCATGATAATAATTTATGGGAGAAATGAATGAATTTGGGAGGTGATGGAAAGACCTGGAAGCCAGGTCATTCAGGAAGGAGCTGGAGGAGCCAAAGGCCCTGAGGCAGGAGGAAAGCACAGGAGCGATGTGTTCAAGTGTGAGCAGCCATGATGTGAAAGAGGAGTGGGTTTGATCTGCGGAGCTCCAGAGCGAAGCAGAGACAGCGCAGGGGCAGGATAAGCACCAGCAGGCAAAAGTTAGAGTAAGAGCAATTTGGGCTCAAACTAACAAAAAAAATTTTTGCAACAATTGAAACTATCAGAAACGCCAAAGGGGGAGTTCCCATCGTGTCTCAGCAGTTAGCCAACCCGCCTAGCATCCTTGAGGATGCAGGTTGGATCCCTGGCCTTGCTCAGTGGGTTAGGGATCCGGCATTGCCGTGAGCTGTGGTGTAGATCGCAGACGCGGCTCGGATCTTGCGTGGCTGTGGCTCTGGCATAGGCCGGCAGCTGTAGCTCTGATTTGAGCCCCGGCCTGGGAACCTCCGTATGCCGCAGGTGCGGCCCTAAAGAGACAAAAAGACCAAAAAAAAAAAAAAAAAAAAGTAAAAGGAATGCTTTTGCATGACCATCGGCCCTGGCATTTTGTAAGAGCAAAGGCTCAGCTGTCGGAAGGTTGAGCCGCGGCCCCGAGGCCAAGTCTATGGAGAAAGCAGCAGAGCCAGCTGGTGCCGGAAACCACAGGTGCCCGTCTCCCCACTCGCTCCTGGGAGGCTGGCTGCCGTGGCCATCGGGGGCCCTTCTTCTATCTGCCCCCAGGAGGATCTTTGACTGCACCCCCCCCCCCACCAAGCCCGTCCTTACTGCAGAGTGCAGGTGATGAAATAACAGCTGTGTAAGTGGTACCCGACCATAGTCACAGGAGCAGGTTAGCGGAGGAAGGCACTGAAGATCTCGGACTAGTGAACCTGTCTGATCAGGAACCAAGCGGGGTGGGGGGGGCAGGCCCGGGCCAAGGGGTGGGAGAAGGGGCGGTGACATTCCGGGTGTCTCCAGTGGAAGCCAAGGGCTTGCTGCTGACTGAATGTGGGGGGAGAAGGACAGGAGGCTGAACGTAATCCTGAATGTGAAATTCAAGCCTGGGAGTTGTACCTGCAGAGAAGAAATTGGGAAGGAGGGACGCTCGCGATATGGGCGGTTGTCAGTGAGGCACTGACGGTGACATGCCTTGAAATGAGCCCGGAGTCCGGATGAGAGGCTGCAACTGTGAATGGAGGCAGTATCAGGAACTCCTCAGTGATAAACTGGGAAGCAGAATGTTGTGGACAGAGAGCTCCGAGGGAAAGAGCGTGAAGCCCGAAGAACAGCTGGAGAACCACGCCGAGCCGGAGCTCAGGGTCCCGGCTTCCAGCTTTAAGGCATATTCTCAGTTACTAGTTTGCCCTTTAGGATTTTCTTTCTTTCTTTCTTCCTTCCTTCCTTCCTTTCTTTGTCTTTTTGCCTTTATGTAGAGCCGCACCCGCGGCATATGGAGGTTCCCAGGCTAGGGGTCTAACAGGAGCTGTAGCTGCCGGCCTTCGCCACAGCCACAGCCACGCGGGATCCGAGCCGCGTCTGCAACCTACACCACAGCTCATGGCAACGCCGGATCCTTAACCCACTGAGCGAGGCCAGGGATCGAACCGGCAACCTCATGGTTCCTAGTCGGATTCGTTAACCACTGAGCCACGAAGGGAACTCTGCCCTTTAGGATTTTCTTACACACAGTAGCTATTCCATTCTCACCTCATGAGGCTCGTTGTTTCCAAAGGGGACAGCAGTGCTAGTTCATATCTTCCTGACCTGATTCTTCCTGAAAGCAGAGCCTGGAAGAGGACTGGTGTGCCAGTTGCAGGCAGACCTCAGGGATATTACAGGTTCAGTTCCAGACCACTATAGTAAACTGAATGTTGCAATAAGGCAAGTCACACAGATGGTTTGGTTTCCCAGTGCACGTAAAAGTTGTTTGTACTATACTGTAATTCACTAAGTGTGCAATAGCATTATGTCTAAAAATATGTGCATACCTTTATTAAAAATATGTTATTAGGAGTTCATGGTGTGGCTCGTGGGTTAAGGACCCAGTGTTGTTCTGTGACGATGCAAGTTTGGTCCCTGGCCTCGCTCACTGAGTTAGGGTTCCGGTGTTGCTGTGGCTGTGACATAGGTCCCAGCTGTGGCTCTGATGTGACCCTTGGCCTGGGAACTTACACAAGCCCCAGGTGTGGCCCTAAAAAAGAAAAAAAAAAATCTATGTTATTGGAGTTTCCGCTGTGTCACAGAGTCTGACTGCATGTAGTTGCCAAAGGGGAGGGGGAGGGAGTGGGATGGACTGGGAGTTTGGGGTTAGTAGAGGCTAACTGTTGCATTTGGAGTGGATAAGCAATGAGACCCTGCTGGACAGCACTGGGAACTGTGTCTAGTAATTTGTGATGGGACCTGATGGAGGACTATGTGAGAAAAAGAATGCATATAAATGTATAACTGGGTCACTTTGCTGTACAGCAGAAACTGACAGAACATTGTAAATCAACTCTAATAGAGAAAATAAAAATCTTTAAAAAAAGAATGTGTGTAAATATAAAACTGGGTCACTTTGCTGTATAGCAGAAATTGACAGAACACTATAAATCTACTACAATAGAAAAATTAAAAAGGAGTTCCTGTTGTGACTCAGCAGAAATGAATCCGACTAGTATCCATGAGGATGCGGGTTCGAACCCTGGCCTTCCTCAGTGTGTTGGGGAATCCAGTGTTGCCTTGAGCTATGGTGTAGGTTGCAGATGAGGCTTAGATCCTGCATTGCTGTGGCTATGGTGTAGGCAGGCGGCTGTAGCTCCAATTTGACCCCTAGCCCAGGAACTTCCATATGCCTTGGGTGTGGCACTAAAAAGCAAAACTTTTTTTTTTTTAATTAAAAAAAAAAAAGAACCTGACTGCAACGGCTTAGGTTTGATCCCTGGCCCAGCACAGAGGTTAAAGGTTGCAGCTGCAGCTCAGATTCAATCCCTGGCCAGGAATTTCCATATGCCATGGGTGTGGTTGTTAAAAAAATTTTTTTATTGCTAACAATTGCTAACCATCATCTGAGCCTTCAGCAGCTTGTAATCTTTCCGCAGGAGTAGCATCAGAAATCACTGACCACAGATCATCATCATAACAAATAGAATAATAATGAAGCAGTTTGAAATATCGTGAGAATTACCAAAATGTGACACAGAGACATGAAGTGAGTAAATGCTTTTGGAATAAATGGTACCAAGAGACAGACCCAATGCAGGGTAGCCACAAACCTTCCAGTTGTAAAAACAAAAACAAAAACCATCATCAAAGAAGACATACAGATGGCCAAAAAAACACAGAAAATATGTTCAGCATCACTAATTATTAGAGAAATGCAAATCAAAACTACTATGAGGCACCATTTTGCACCAGCCAGAATGGCCATCATCAAAAAATCTACAAACAATAAATGCTGGAGAGGGTGTAGAGAAAAGCAAACCTCTTACACTGTTGGTGGGACTACAAATTGGTGCAACCACTGTGAGAAACAGTATAGCGTTTCCTCCAAAAAACTAAAAATAGTATTACCTTTTGATCCAGCAATCCCACTCCTGGGCATCTATCCAAAGAAAAAACCATGACTCAAAAAGACACATGTACACCAATGTTCACTGCAGCACTCTATCAAAAGCCAAGGCATGGAAGCACCCTAAATGTGCATCGACAGAAGAGTAGATAAGGGAGATGCGGTACATATACACAATGGAATATTACTCAGCCATGAAAAGGAATGAAATAACGGCATTTGCAGCAACACGGATGGACCTAGATATTTTCATGCTAAGTGAAGTTAGTCAGACGGTGAGACACAAATGTCATAGGCTATCACTTATCTGTGGAATCTGAAAAAAGGATGCAACGAAATTCTTTGCAGAACAGAAACTGACTCACAGACTTTGAAAAACTTATGGTTACCAAGAGGAGACGGGTTGGGGGATGGGGTGGACGTTTGGGAGAGAAATGCTGTAAAACTGGGTTATCATGATCACTGTACAACTATAAATATACTAAAATTTATTGAGTTAAAAAACCCAAAACCAAAAAAAAAAAACAAAAATGCAACATCTGGGAAGCACAAGAAAGTGACGTGCAATAAATGGAGGCACGCCTGTCATTTGTTTTGAAAAGAGGTCCCGAGGAACAGGAGAGAGGACCGGGGAAAGCACAGCAGGAAAGGGAAAGGCCCACCCCACTGACTTCGAGTAACTGGGGCTCAGTCCCACCGGGGGCTGCGTAGGCTGTGCTGAAGAATTGCGTGCCCAACGTAAGGTGGAGGAGAATGTCCGCTGGGTCATGTTTCCTGATAGCCGTCGTCCCCCAGTGAGTGGGGTCTGGCAGGCTAGTAATTCCACCCACAATAGCAGAGAAAACCCGGGCCGGAAAGCAAGAGCTATGGGGCGCAGGTGTCACAGACGACCCTCCCAAGCAGCTGGATGGGGCAGCGAGAGCTGGAGCAGAAAGAAGCTATGAAGTGCGATGTCCCATCCATCCATGGAGCCAGCAGCTCTAGGGGCCTCTCCTGTCACCGCTCACAGCACCAGGAGGCAGCGTTGTGTCCAGATCCTCCACCTGAGGGTTCCACCGTAGTGAGCGTCTCATCTGCTTCTGGACCACTTTCCTCATGGCCAGTGTCCCCCACCAGCAGGTACTGCCCTCCTCTTGCAGCTTTTATCATTGAGATGTTTGCAGATGTCGTGGTTGTGATTATTATTATTACTGTTATTATTATTATTTTCTTTTCAGGGCCACATCCACAGCATATGGAGGTTCACAAGTTAGGGGTCGAATCGGAACTGCTGCTGCTGCTGCTGCTGCTGCTGCTGCTGCTGCTGCTGGTCTACACCGCAGCCACAGCCACACGGGATCCAAGCCGTGTCTGCGAACTTCATCACAGCTCATGGCAATGCCGGATCCTTAACCCACTGAGCGAGGCCAGGGATTGAACCCGCGTCCTCATGGATGCTAGTCGGAGTCGTTACCGCTGAGCCCACAATGGGAACTCCGCACATGTCATGATTAATTCACCCTTGGCAGGAAATAACCTTCCTTTGGCCTCAGTTGCCTAAATAGGGACACCAACACGATCTCCCCCACCTCATCGGCCTGCCTGACTGCTGGGCTAAGGCACTGACCAGCCCCGCGCGTCTCCCTGACAGGTATCTCCCTGTGAATGGAGCCTACTTCACCCCAGGCACTGCGGCCAGAACACCAGTGATGAATGACCCAGAGACTGCTAAACTCAGGGCTGCTTTTCCTAAGCTGCTTCTCCATCAGTGGGAAGTGGGTGGAAATTTCCTCCATTCCCGCCTCGTCAGACAAGGTGGAATTTGTTTAATGGAAAACCTTACTGAAGTCTCAAGGAATCCGCTCTAGTTATTTCCATCACTGTTGGGTGCTAACCTCTTTAATCCTTACAGATTTGTTTTGCCCGACTCGCGGCTACTAAGCGTCTTTTTACTGAGTTTCTATGAACAAGGTCAAATAGCCTCTTTTCCTGACTTCTTGTCATTTTTCATTGACTCCTGTTTGGATTTCATAATCGCACAGCCTCACGGATTTTCTGAGGTTTAAGGGAACACTGCGGCTTGAAGGCTCCGGAAGTGGTTGGGCTTTGGGAGTTCTGGAAATAGAGCCCACATGTAGACTTAAAAATTCTGGATGAGCTTTTGTTGGTGGCTAAGATGACCTGGTCCTCCAAGGACTGAGTAATGCAGCCAGGCTGGCCCCCTGCCTCAGGAAACACAACACACAGGGCCTTTGAGTGTGAATAGAAAGCTGCTGGTTATACTTTTCCAGGCCGCAGATATGCATCCGGGCCAAACATTTGAGAACTGTCCTTACGGTTTAGGGGAAACCATTCACTCTGTTCCTGATTTGTATCAGTTAGGTTTTTGTTGTTGTTTGTTTTTGCCTTTTTAGGGCTGCACTCACGGCTTATGGAATTTCCCGGGCTAGGGGTCGAATCAGAGCTGCAGCTGCCAGCCTACACCACAGCCACAGCCAGATCTGAGCCACATCTGCGAACTATGCCACAACTCGTGGCAACGCGGGATCCTTAACCCACTGAGTGAGGGCAGGGATCAAAACAGTATCCTCACGGATACTAGTCAGTTTCTTAAGCCACTGAGCCACAATAGGAATTCCCATATCAGTTAGTTTAGATTCAACTGCAACAACAGCAACTTAACCAAGATATATTAAATGACTTCTGATGTACATAGTCCAGTCGCATTATTTCAGCTTCACCGTTTTCAGGGACCCTGGCTCTTTCTAGCACTTACTGCCCTCTATAGATAGTGTGTCTCATCCTCATGATCCAAATTGACTGCTAGAGCTTCGGCCATCACATCTGACTTCCAAGCAGCAGGTTGTAGAGCCTTCCTAGAAGAACCATACTATGTTTTTTCTTACGACTCATTGGCTAGAACTTAACAGCCAAACCAAGCTGAAGGGAGATTGGGAAAATTAGTCCTTTAGCAGGGGGCAGTGCTACATAGAATAAATTTGGGTTTGTGTTGTCCCAAGGGGGAGACAGAGCATTGCTCTTGGGTTGGGTAGGCAGCTAGAAGTCTCTTGTCAGAGAAAGCTGGATTTAGAAGCTGTGAAATAAACAGCTTCTGGGGATTTATAATTCACTTAGCTCTCCATGTGACCTTACTTCTCTGAGCTGCAGTATCTCCATTTAAAAAAATAAAAATAAAAAATTAGGGCTTATGACCAATAGCTGCGGTTGTGATACTGTTCCATGAAGTCCTGTGGTTTCATGGAGGCACCTCAGAGCGAACGGGACAGCGCGGACACAAGAAAGGAGCCCAAGCCACGTGACCTCTTTGCTCACCTGCTTTGTTATAGAGCTCTGATGTACCACAGCTCAGGGGTGGGGGGCACCTAGCTGTGGTGGTACAAGGTCTTTGGGTTCCATGAGGACCAAGCTGGACAGGTTATGTGGGTTTCTGTGGTTCAGGAGACAGAGGGAAACAGTTCCCTAATTCTGAAAATCCAGGGAGGCCTCAGAAAAAAAAAAACAAAAAAACACCTTGGTCATATTCTAGTGATTCTGTAGTTTATCAAACATAATTTTCTTTTTCTTTTTCTTTTTTTTTTTTTTGGTCTTTTTAGGGCTGCACCTGCAGCATAGGGAGGTTCCCAGGCTAGGGGTCAAATCGGAGCTACAACTGCCCGGCCTACACCACAGCCACAGCAACTCAGGATCCGAGCCACGTCTGTGACCTACACCTAACCTAAGGATCCTAAGTGGATCCTTAACCCACTGAGCGAGGCCAGGGATTGAACTTGCATCCTCACGGATGCTAGTCAGCGTTCATTTCCACTGAGCCACAACGGGAACTCCCAGAGGGGATTTTCCTCGGTCAGGCCCAGAGAATATTTCCTAAAGGCTGGAATGAAGAGAAGATGAATTTCAGAATCAGATCCAGGCTTGTTCCCCTCTGCAGCCATCTGTTGCTTCTTCTCCATCTCTCTGAGCCTCAGCTTGCTCATCTCTAAAATGGGGATAATCACGCCTCCTTTGAGGGTAGTGGGAGAGTGAAATGTGTTCAAGTGAGGTAGGCTGTGAGCAAATGTTCGTCCACATCCATGTTACCCACTTGTCAGAGGGTCCCCCACCACTTAGGGGAGTTATGGTATAGGAGAAAGGCCCATATGAATGATTGTGCCAGTCAGTTCTCAAGGCTCAATATAAAAGTAATGACGGGAATTTGAACATTACCCAGAGCTGTGCCTGGGCCCAACCCCTCTCCCATAGGGTTTGGGGTTCTTTCCTAGAACCAACCAAATCCCATTGCTGCGGTTTACTTTCTCCCCTAAATCTTCCATCTTTTCCTTTTTACCGGATTCCCCGATCATTATCATTTAAATATTCTGAACTTGAATTTCCCGTTGTAGTGCAGAGGATATGAATCCCACTAGTAGCCATGAGGATGTGGGTTCGATCCCTGGCCTCGATCAGTGGCTTGGGAATCCGGCGTTTCCGTGAGCTGTGGTGTAGGTTGCAGACGTGGCTGGGATCCCGCGTTGCTGAGGCTGTGGTGTAGGCTGGCAGCTACAGCTCCAATTCAGCCCATAAGCCTGGGAACTTCCACATGTCACAAGTGCGGCTCTTTTAAAAAAACAAATTGTGAAGTCGTTCCCATATTTTTTTATTTTTGTCTTTTTAAGGCTGCATGCTCGGCATATGGAAGTTACCGGGCTAAGGGTCCAGTCGGAGCTACAGCTGCCAGCCTACACCACAGCCACAGCCACTCCAGACCCAAGCCTTGCTTGTGACCTGCACCACAGCTCACAGCAACGCTGGACCCTTCACCCACTGAGCAAGCCCAAGGGTCGAACCCGCGTCCTTATGGATACTAGTTGGGATTGTTACCATTGAGCCATGACGGGAACTCTGCAGCAGCCTCTCCTCTTGGTCACTCTCTCCTACGTTGTTGTAGAGGCTCCTTGCTCCCCACCTGAAATTTCCTCCCATATTTTAGCTTCTTTTAGTCACAAGACCCATCCCAGCATTCTGCCTCTGAAGTCACCAAAGTCCCATGAGAATAACTCTTGCTCTCTGTGCTGGACAAGTTCAATTCCTTTTTGACTCAATATTCCCTTTCCAGCAAGGGTGAGGGTGGGTACCTGGAGGGGAGCCCCCCTCGAAGTATCCAGCGGGCCCTCGAGACACCTTCCAAACCAAAACACAGCCCAGCCCACCCCGGCGTCTCCACCTTCAGCCACATGAAACATGGCCAGAAATTCTGAAGCCAACTTTTCTTTCATGGAGTCAGTGGTTTCAAAGCGTGTTCTAGGCTTCGCTTCCCACCAGGAGCGCCTGTGGAAGGGGAGAGCAGAACTTTTCTAGAGCAAACTCACAGGGCTGTGCTTTGTCTGTCTGTCTCCCCTTCCACTTATGTGGCCTTTCTGCAGAGATGACCCCTCAGGCCACAAAGCCCTGCTCCCCTCCTGGACTGTCATCATTGTCACAGTCTCCTGTTTCCCTCCCACCCCCTCTTCTGTCTTCTTCTTTTCCTCATCTTCTGCTTTTCTCTTTTCTTTTTTTTTTAACTTTTATTTTAAAGTAATTTCAGACATACAGAAAGCTGTTGTATAGCAATGTACATACAATGTAAATATATGTAATAGGAGTTCTGGCGTGGCTCAGCAGTAACGAACCCAACTAGGATCCGTGAGGTTGTGGGTTCGATCCCTGGCCTCGCTCAGTGGGTTAAGGATCCGGCGTTGCCGTGAGCTGTGGTGTAGGTTGCAGACGCGGCTCGGATCCCGCGCTGCTGCAGCTGTGGCGAAGGCCGGCGGCTATAGCTCCTGTTAGACCCCTAGCCCGGGAACCTCCATACGCTGCGGGTGCAGCCCTAGATAAGGCAAAAAGACCAAAAAAAAAAAAATCTTGCTACAGGATTTAATCTAGGATCATGCATTGAATTCTTTAGTTACTGTGTTTGTTCTTTATAGTCTCCCCTAATCCAGAGCAGTGTCTTCGCCTTCATTTGTCTTTGATAACCTTATTTTTGAAGAGCGCAGCCCAGTTATTTTGCACAAAGTTCTTTGTCATGCATTTGGCTGATGTTCCCTTGTTTAGACTCGGCTTATGCATCGGGGGAGGAATATGACAGAAGGGAGGCTGTGTCCTTCGCAACGTGTCACATCAGGAGGCCCACGATGTCTTTTGCCTGTTATCGGAGACGTTAATTTTGATCATTGGGTTAAGTCGGGATCTGGCAGGTCTCTCCATGGTAAAGCCATAATTAACAAAAGTGTCATGTATGGAAGACACTTTGAGACTATGGAAACGTCTCCTTCTTCCTGATCCTTCGTCAGCCCTCTGCTCTTCGCACTCGACAATGTGCGTGACTCCAGCTGCTCTGCACGCTGCTCGTTCTCAGCCCTCTGCCTTTGGCCAAGACGGCTCCTGGAAACACAGCTGCGTCACCCGATGTTCTGTGGCCACCTTAAAGTCAGCTCTGCTCTTCCTGTTTGTTTTTTTTTTTTTTTGTCTTTTTGCCTTTTATGTAGAGCCGCACCCGTGGCATATGGAGGTTCCCAGGCTAGGGGTCTAATCAGATCTGTAGCCGCCGGCCTTTGCCACAGCCACAGCAATGCCAGATCTGAGCCGTGTCTGCGACCTACACCACAGCTCACGGCAACGCCGGATCCTTAACCCACTGAGCGAGGCCGGGGATCGAACCCGCAACCTCAAGGTTCTTAGTCAGATTCATTAATCACTGAGCCACGAAGGGAACTCCCCTGCTCTTTCTGTTGAGAACCCTGTCTCCCGTTCCTCCTCTATCCTCTGATGACACTTCATGGCTCCATGTTGCCATCATCCATCATCCTGGTGTCCCCGGCATCGTCTGAGACCCCTCCCTTCCCCTCACTCTTCATGCCCACTCAACCGCGAAGTCCCATAGCTCTTAACTTCCCAGTGCTTTTTTCCACTCCCTCGGTGCGGGCCATTATCACATTCTTGGAATCCTGCCCTAGTCGCCTCTTCCTGCCCAGGACCAACTCATTCTCCGTCAGATGGCAAAGCGAGATTCTCAAAGTGTAGCTCCTGGTCACTTTGGTGGGACCAGGTACCACAGGTGGGATGGGTACCACTCGGACCCCCTCACTGGCTTCCCATCACCCTGAGGGTAGCAACCAGCTTCTTTAAGGCCAGGCCCTGCCTCCCTCTCCAGTTGCACCCGTCGTGCTGATGTTTTCCATTTCCCATTTTGAGTTGCTCTCTCTGTGGGTTTTTACATGCGAAATCTGGAGCGCCTTCACCAGCTCTTGCTGCCATTCAGGACTTACTCTCTGAGGAAGAGAGTCCCTGCATGAGTTAGCTGCCTTTCTCAGGTGCTCACCTGGTACCTTGAACTTGCCCTACTCACGATGATGCCGTTCAACAGGCTTGACATGGATCAGATCTCCTTGGACACCTTCCACTGGGCCGTGAGCGTCTGTAGTCCAGGAAGCAGGTCTTGCCATTCCTTGCTGGGCAACTAGCACGTCATGTGGCTCCAAAGCACATGCTCTGTAAACCCCTGTCGACTGGAGAAGTGGATGCATGAGTGGAGGGGTGAGTGAAGGCCGCGCTCTGACACCATTGCCAGGTTTTGTGGATCTGGGCAAGTAACCAAGACTCTGGCAACTCAGAGACTTGGTTTGAGAAACGGGGTGGCCAGTTCTTGGAGTCCAGCCCTCACAGGCCTGGGCCATCCAGGAGGAACACCAAGAGCAAGATGAAATATTTCAGAGTCCGAAAGCCTTAAGGCAGGGCACTCATCTGATAGCCAAGGCGACTGCCATCTAGAAGGCCTGGGTTTCTAAGATGTATATGATGCCAAAGGGACAGGTTCCCAAGGCCCAGGTGACTCGGAGAGGGTTGAGCTTTGGAGTTCAGGAAGCGGAAGTACCAGGTAAGCAAGCAGTCGGCAAGGCTTCTGCCCAGGTGGCCGACCACATGGCCGGAACCCTCCAGTGACTTTAGCAGCCAGTTCAGACTGCAGTTTCCTAGGGAACGCAGGGTGGATCTGTAAGGCAGCCTGGCCTGGAGCCGGGGACAGTTTCTGAGGGCCAGATGGCTGGACTCGGGGTTTCGTCGGTGCTGCAGGGCAGGCAGCTGTGGGTCTTGGGGTAGGACTTGGCGCTAGGGCTGCGAGGCCCTGTGGCTGTGATAAAGGCCACACAGGTGAGGGACACGGGGACAGGTGAGCTCCAGAGCTGTCTGTCCCAGCTGGCGGTTAAGAGCGTGCAGAACCAAAGCCCGGCAGGCAGCCTGGAGGCAGCAGGCCCTGGTCCTAAAAGTCAAGATAAGAAGGTGAATTAAACAGCAATGGGGGGGAACCACATGATTGGAATCTGGGTCAAAAATATGATTTAACCCATGAAAGAAGGAACTTTGTCTCTCTTTTTTCTGGGCTGTCCTCTGCCAATGCCTAAAACAACCTGGAACAAAAGAGTCTCACAGATCAGACTGAGAGCCAGACAGGCCTGATTGTGGCTTTTTCAGTCCTGGGAGACAGAGCGTTCCAACGAGAGAAGTGACTTTTTTTTTTTTTTTTCAGTTTATTTACCAGGATTAATACTTACAGGAAGCACTGATGGTTTAAAAAAAAAAAAGGATGAGGAATAAACATAAACACGTTACTAGTCACGGGTCCCAGGCAGAATGTAGCCTTTGCTGGGGTCTGGGTCAGACGCCTGGTCCCAGGGTCACAAGGAAGCCCCATTGCTAAGCAGACCCGGAGGAGGGAGGCGGCCTCCGTGGGAAGCTGAGGGGCCAGGAGCGAAACTCTAGACCTGACTTGCCCCCCACCCCCACCCCGCAAGAAGGCAGGAAATGACTAAAACTGAACCTAATCACCGGAGTTTCTATCTGCATCTGACTCCGTTGACCTGGCGAGGCAAGAAGTTCCGAGCATGCGCACTGGCCGTGTGAAGCAGGCTGCGTTAAGTAACCGAGAGGGGCAACCGTGTGTCCGGTGCGGTCGGTGACAGGCGCAAAATGCTCCATCTGTTGGATTTTTTTTTTTTTTTCTTCTTCCTCCGATGGCAGCAAGAGCGGGGATGGAGGCACATGGGGACGGAGTCTGGAGGGGCTCAAAAACAGGGGAAAGGCCTGCGCCGTTTGCAGTCGCGATCGTGAGCTAGAAGTGCAGGCGGGAAACCCTCGTCACCAGCGACCAGGGACTTCGGACCACCGAGGCTCCTGGGAACTCAGCCCCTGACACACGTGGATGGGGCAGCTCCGTGCTGTAGGTTGGAGGCTGGGACTCTGAGAACTGCGCAGACTGGGTTCCAGGGAGGAGGCAGCTGGAGAAATCGCAGGTTGCTTTTACTACCGCAGAGCCTGCCTGTAGTTCCCCATTTTCTGTAGTGTCATAAGTGACTCCTCTTTGTGGGTTTTAAGGCTCGCCACCACCACCATCATCTTTATCCTCCTCCTCCTCCTCATCATCAAAGGACCATTTATTGAGCGCTTCCCTTTTGTGCGCTGACCCCACTCGATTCTCACAAAACACTGTGAGGCGGGAACTGTTGGAGGAAGCTGAGGCTCAGAGAGGTTCAGTGACTTGCCAGACATCCCTGTTCCTAGGTCATTACCTAGTAAGTAGCAGAGCCAGACTTTACATCAGACTTTACATCAAGATCTAATGGTCTCTAAGCTCTGTAAGGGAGCCTAGAAGTTAGGAGTACAGACTCTGGAGACAGACTTGCTAGTTGTGTGGCTGAGGGCAACTCTGTGACTCGGTTTTTCCCTCTGTAAAATGGGAATGATGGTGATACTCGAACTACCTACCTCGTAAGGTGCTACTGAGGAACAAGTGAGGAACTATAAAATATGATATAAATTATGGCAGAATTGTTTGTTTGTTTGCTTTTTAGGGACGCATGGCATATGGAAGTTCCCAGGCTAACTGCAGCTGCCGGCCTACACCACAGCCACAGCAACTTGGGATCCGAGCTGCATCTGTGACCTACACCACAGCTCGGGGCAACCCCGGGTCCTTAACCCACTGAGAGAGGCCAGGGATTGAACCCTGTCCTCATGGATCCTAGTCAAGTTCATTACCACCAAGCCATGATAGGAACTCCCAATAATGGAGGATATTTTATAACAAAAAGTTTTACAAGGAAGTTCCTGTGTGGCCCAGCGGGTTAAGGATCCGACGTTGCGGCAGCCGTGGCACAGGCCAAAAGGGCCGTACGGGGAGCTTCCACATGCCACGCCACGTGGCCAAAAAAAAAAAGGTTTTGCAATATTTGGGGTGTACTTATACTAAAACTTATTCTTTGTTTCTCTGAAATTCAGATGGAACCAAATATCCTGTATTTTACCTGGCCACCCTACAGAGAAGGCTCCCAGGCTGGCTGGACCCCTTGGCCAGCTTGGCTGGCTGGACTCTCTGCTCTGGCGGGGCTTGCTTCCTTCCCGGCCTCCCAGCCTCCCGGCTTCTGGTCCTGCACTTTCATGGCCCGAACCCTCTCCTCTCCTGGCCTCCTGGCCTCTGGCCTTTCCTTCCTTCCAGTCTCCTCTGGGGTCTTGACGTGTGTTCCCCCTGCTAATCCAGTCCAGTCCATCTGCTGCTCTTTCATGCGCGTGACTCCGCGCTCTGATCACCGGGCTCCGCGAAGCCCTCCGCCAGAGCTCAGTCTTCTCCCCCGCGCCTGCATCAGGTACAGGTTTCGGTCAATTCTTGCTCTGTGAGCGATTACAGAAATGCAACCAGCTTGGAGTTCCTGTCTCAGCGGAAACGAATCCGACTAGGAACCATGAGGTTGCGGGTTCGATCCCTGGCCTTGCTCAGTGGGTTAAGGATCCGGCGCTGCCGTGAGCTGTGGTGTAGGTTGCAGATGCGGCTCGTGGCTGTGGCTGTGGTGTAGGCCGGCACCTACAGCTCTGATTAGACCCCTAGCCTGGGAACCTCCGTATGCCACGGTTGTGGCCCTAAAACGACAAAAGACCAAAAAAAAAAAAAAAAAAATTAGAAATGCAACCAGCTTCCTGAGGGAACCGCTTCTGTTTTCCTGGAATGGCTGGGGCTGTGCTGTCAGAGTGAATCAGAAAGTCTGGGTGTCTCCAGAGGACCCCCTCATCAGCTCCTTTCCTCCGATCTGCAGCCTCGTTTCACTTCTCATACCCACAGAAGGGAGGGACATGGGCAGAAGTTTGCTTTTTTTTTCTCTCTCAGTGGAGGAAGTAGCACCCAGGGCAGGGTGCCTCCCTTCAGCTGCGATAAAGAAACCACAGCCCAGCCTGGAGACCCTCAGAACAGCGGGGGGCAAGACACCAGCCAAGATGCTCCTCTGCCTTTATCACGCCTCATCTCAGGTGGTGGCCTCAGGTCCCCCCGCCCCCTTTCTTGCTCCCTGGGCCAGGGCGAGTCCTTGGATGGACACCCTGCCCTCGGTCCTTGGTCCTTCCCATGTTTGTCCTTGTCTGTCCTGGCTCAGAGTGGGTCCTTGTAGAAGCGCGGCTCACGGGCCGTGTTACTAAAGCCTTGCTCGTGCCTAGTGGCCCTCCTGAGTCACGCGAGGGCTTGTTAGAACACTTGTGGCCAGCCCCACCCCTGGGGTTTCAAATTCGTAAGTCAGGGCTGGGCTGAGAATTTGCATTTCTTTTTGTTTTTTTATATAATGATTTTTATTTCTCCACTATAGCTGATTTACAGTCACAGCAAGGTGACCCAGTCACACATACATGTGTACATTCTTTTTTCTGACATTATCATGCTCCATTATAAGTGACCAGATATAGTTCCCGGTGCTATCCAGCAGGATCTCATTGCTTATCCATTCCAAAGGCAATAGTTTGCATCTATTAACCCCAAATTCCCTCCCACTCCCTCCCCCTCCCCCTCGGCAACCACAAGTCTGTTCTCCATGTCCATGAGTTTCTTTTCTGTGGAAAGGTTCATTTGCGCCCTATATTGGATTCCAGATATAAGTGAAATCATATGGTATTTGTCTTTCTCTTTCTGACATCAAGGTCCCAGGTGACGCTGAGGCTGTGGCCCAGGGCTGCACTCTGAGACCCACTGGCTGGCAGGAGGTTGAGCTTCTTCTCTCTCTCTCTCTCTTTTTTTTTTTTTTTTGCATTTGGATGATTTTAATTTTTTCCATTATAGCTGATTTACAGTGTTAGGAGGTTGAGCTTCTGAGAGGCATTCTTTTCTATTTTATTTTTTATAGGATATAATCATTTAAAAGTAATTTTACAATTATAGTTGATTTACAATATTCTGTTAATTTCTGCCGTACAGCATTCTTTTTCTCATGTTACCCTCCATCATGTTCTGTCACAACTGAGAGGCACTCTTTTGTTTTGTTTTTTTTTAGGGCTGCACCCGAGGCATATGGAGGTTCCCAGACTAGGGGTCAAATCGTAGCTGCAGCTGCCGGCCTACACCGCAGCCACAGCAATGAGGGATCCTTAACCCACTGAGCAAGGCCAGGGATCGAACCTGCATCCTCATGCATACTAGTTGGGTTCCTTAACCGCTGAGCCACGACAGGAGCTCCCTGAGAGGCACTCTCGATCCTCAGCTTCCTGGTCACAAGGGTCCCGAGCCCGGATGGCGGTTCTCTGCATGCCCGTTACTGTGCCTGGCGACCCTGTAGCACGAAGCACTGAGCTGGGACATGGTGTGGCGGGGGACACTGAGAATTGCAAGGGCCGGTCTCGCCCTGAGTGTGTTCATCATCCAGAGTAGATGCAAAATGAGAGGTACGGGCGACGCTCGGTCACTTGTTCCGTAATCACAGTCCTCGGGAGTGGGTTCTGCGGATGCCGCTGAGAGCCGTGGCTGATGGCTCTCAAGTCCCTTCCCGGGAATTGTCCCTCCTTGTTCAAAGCCACCTCCTCCCTCGGGGCAGCCCACATCTACTGACTGACTGGTCGATGCCAGGGTGCGGCACCCGTGCCCCGCTTCCGGATACTCCGAAGGGTCACCCCAGTTCCAGAGTCCCCTGGAGGGAGCTGAGGCCTTTCCTGCGACCCCCTCACAGCTCGGCTCCCCCCTCTGCCTGCGCCCCTGCTTCCTTCACTCCCTGCCCGTCGTTTAACCCGAGGGACCGGACAGTGACATGGTGTGTCTCGCCTGTATCAGTGTCTGTCCCAGAGTCGCCGGGCCTGGGAAGCCGAGACGTCTATTTGTTCCTTAATCTGGGGAGGCAGCCCCGAGGAGAAATGCTTCTAGGAGTCAGAGGAGGGCGCTGTCTTCAGGACCTGGTGTCCACCGGCGCCTCGCTTCTGAGACCCCCGGGAGCCCCCCCTGAGGTTCGTAGCTTGCTCTCTTTGTGACTTTGGCTCAGCCCATCACTGAGCCCTCTTCTTCCACTGGACTCTTGTTCCCATCACACCCCTCCTTCTACGAACTCCCCAGATACTGCCGCTGAGACGATGCTCATCTCTCAGCCACAACCTTTGGTCACCCTATAAAGGCCACTCGGGCAGACACGGTCTTCCAGAAGAGATACAAAGAAAAGACTGTCTGCAAGAAAAACAACAACACTGAGACTCTGCAGGGAATCTTGGAAGGGTCTCCTGATAAGGTGCTGTGAGCGTTTATAAAAAGCGGAGGATGGAGCTCCCACAGTGGCTCAGCGGGTTAAGAACCCAACATTGTCTCTCTAAGAGGTGGGTTCGATCCCTGGCCTCGCTCAGTGGGTAAAGAATCCAGCATTGCTATGAGCTGTGGTGTAAGTCACAGACGCCACTCGGATCTGGTGTTGCTGTGGCTGTGGTGTAGCCTGCAGCTGAAGCTCTGATTCGACCGCTAGCCTGAGAACTTCCACACGCCCACCTTAGGTGCAGCCCTAAAGATAAATTAAATTAAAAAAAATAATAAATGAAGCTCTCAAAGGTTAAACATGAGGTGTCCAAAGGACTTATAGATAAAAGGATCATTGTCCTTGATAAGAATGATTTCTAGGAATTCCTATTGTGGCTCAGCGGCAATGAAACTGACTCGTATCCGTGAGGAAGCGGGTTTGATCTCTGGCCTGGTTCAGTGGGTTAAGGATCCAACGTTGTCCTGAGCTGTGGTGTAGGTCACAGACGTGGCTTGGATCCTGCGTGGCTGTGGCTGTGGTGTAGGCCGGCAGCTGCAGCTCCAGTTTGACCCCTAGCCTGGGAACTTCCATGTGCCTCGGGTGTGGCCCTAAAAAAAGGAAAAAAAAACGTCTTCTAGGTTCAACTGGGGGAGCTCCCTGCAGGTGGTCAGAAGAACTAACATCCGGGCACACAGTAGGCTTTCAACAAGCACTGACTAATGAGGAAATGATAGGCTGGGTTGGGCTCTCGGTCATCATCTCTTGATGGGTAACACTGATATCCGCTGATATTGAGACTCTAAAAAAAATTCCCACCAGGCTTCCATGACACCTTTGCTAGTAGTGGCTTCCGATGGCTCCAGAGACCCCCCCCCACCAGGTCCTACAGAACGTGAAGGAGGAAGTCCAAGTGGAAATCTTATCTGCAGAGTCCTCAAGTGCATCCCCGCAAAGCTTTTCTACCCATCCCCACCCGTGGGCAGACTCAGCCTCTTCTCCCTTTGGGCACCGTGCTCCAGGCCCCCTCTGAGTCTCAGGCACTGCTCCTGTCACTCTGCCCCCACACGCGCCCCTGGATGAGCCTCTCTCCCACCCAGCCTGTGAGCACCTCGGGGGTCTTTATACCCGTGACTGCAGCGCCTGGCACCCTGGGATGGGGGGGGGGCTTCGTTAACATTTCTTGCAAGAACAAACACATTACGTATATTTGTTCCAGAAATAATCTAGCATGGGAAAGACAAGGCTGGTCATTTTAATTTGGATGAAAGTTTCTTCTGCCTGAATCCTTGAAGGTGATAAAAAGGAAACAAAGAAAAAGCAGAAATTCACGTGAGTGACAGCACGCAAAACAAGACTGATTAGAGCAGTGGGGAGAAAAAAAAAAAGGATATTCTCTGTGAATCTGGAATCGCTTTATTCTCAGCGCCTTTCCTGGAATCCAGGGCTTTCTGTATCTTTGTGACACAGTGGAGGACACGGAGTACAGAGAGCATAATGACTTTCCTTGTTTTGACCGTAAGGCTGACCCAGCCCTCCCGCCCCCGCCCCCAGCCCCCAGTTCTTAGATTTTGTCTGATTTTCGTAAATAGGCAAAAACTGAGAAGTCTGTTTCCTTTGACATCTTGTAGTCCCATTCATAACAAGAGTTCAAAACATAGAGCGATGAAGTCAACTGATAAATTTCCCGTTAGTGCTTAGGTAAGCTGTGCTCTTAACAGCAATTATAGAAAGCACTCTATGAGCAAGTTATACACGGTCCGTTTTAATGTTCTCAAATATCAAAATGATTTCAGTCTTTAAAAGGGCATTTGTGCATATTTCCCCTTCTTTTTTTTTTTTTTTTTTGCTTTTTTTAGGGCCACACCCATGGCACATGGAGGTTCCCAGGCTAAGGGTCTAATCGGAGCTACAGCTGCCGGCCTTCACCACAGCCACAACCACGCGGGATCCAAGCCACGTCTGCAACCGACACCCCAGCTCACGGCAACGTCAGATCCTTAACCCACTGAGCAAGGCCAGGAATCGAACCCGCAACCTCATCGTTCCTAGTCGGATTCGTTTCCGCTGTGCCACAACGGGAACTCCTCTTTCCCATTCAATATACTTTTGTTTCCCCAAGTTTCCCTGTACTCTTTTCTCCCCCCACAAATCTATACTCTACCCTCCTAATTGATTTAAGTAAAACAAAATAATTAAAGGCACGTGCCAGGAGAAAGTTCTAGAAAATAACAACCCTTCAGATTCACCGAGATCTGCTAAGTCCCAGGGACATTCTAAGCCCTTCTACCTCGCTGAGTCTTCCCAAGAGCGTCCTGAGGCCGTCTCACCATGCACGTGGGGTTCTTGCCCAAGGTCGTACTGGTGTTAGCGGGTGGGGTTGGGGCACAGACCTTAGTGTGTAACCCTCCGGCCTGAACTCTCAGCCACCGTATCCTCCAGCCTGCCTTCCACGCCCGAGATGAGAAAGAGGGGGCCCTTGCGCTAACGAGAACTGAGACAGGACTACCGTGTTAAGATGTTTTTCTGGATGTGACTGAGCATATTTGAGCCCGCTTGGCCATCTCCAGGTTCAGGGTCAAGTTAAACCAGTGTTTTTTTTTTTTTTTTTTGCTTTTTAGGGCCGCACCCGGGACATATGGAGGTTCCCAGGCTACGGGTCTAATCGGAGCTGTTGCTGCCGGCCTACAGCCACAGCCACAGCAACGCCAGATCGTTAACCCACTGAGCGAGGCCAGGGATCGAACCCGCAACCTCATGGTTCCTAGTCAGATTCGTTAACCGCTGCACTACTACGGGAACTCCTAAACCAGTGTTTAATGTGGAAACAAGGATGTGGTTTTCTCTCTCTCTCCCTGTGCTCTGTTGCTATTTCGAGGCTTTCTCTTGGATTCTCATCAAAAGAGAATTCCGTCTGCTTAGGCTTTGCAGACCTTTGAACTTCCTTCCCGGCTGCTCCCAGACGGACAGCCGCTGAATGCCATTGGGAGGTCAGAGGTCAATGTCAGGAGTCCAAGGATCCCAGCCCAGTCCCCTGAGCAAGCGGTTGCGGGTCAGACTCCTGAAAACTGGAGGGTGATAAAAAACGTTTGTGTCAGTGAACCAATTAATGGGACCCCCGGTCCCTGGGCGGGGGGTACAGGACACCTCAGATCCGGTGTGGGCAGAGCTCACGGAACTGCTAAGGTAAAGCCATCAGAGAAAGACAGAGCTTTCCAGAAAAAGACTTGGCTCCTCAGAGACCTCGTGACCTTATTCATATATTCCATGCACAATTCCAGGCGGTATTCATTGTCTGCCAGTTGTGAGCAGGGTACGGGGAGGAAGGAGTGAGGGCATTTTTTCCGTGGATACGGGGAACTTGGGGTGGTCCTTTCTCCACGGGGTTGTAGGGGGCGTCGCCACAGCAGGGCCGATCATCCGTGACCTCTCAGATCTATTTTGCTCTCCTTCCATCCGCCCTCTGTCTGGCGTTGCAGGCTAGACTCCCTAGCAAGACACAAGACAACCTCTCTACTTTCTTTCTTCTTTTTTTTTCTTTGCTTTTTAGGGCCACACCTGCACATATAGAGGTTCCCAGGCTAGGGGTCGAATTGGAGCTACAGCTGCCGGCCACAGCCACAGCCACACCAGCTCTGAGCTGTGTCTGTGACCTACACCGCAGCTCATGGCAACACTGGATCCTTAACCCACTGAGCGAGGCCAGGGATCGAACCCGCATCCTCTTGGATACTAGTCGGATTCCTTTCCACTGTGCCACAACAGGAACTCCAACAGCCTCTCTACTTTCAGCTCATATCTCAAATGCAGATCGGGTCTGGGCTCTGTGTTCAGACTCTTGCCATCCAATCTCCCTTGGTAACCTCCCAGAGAAGGAACTTCCTTGTTCAGCAGCTGCAAACACCTGCTTGCAGTGATTTGCTTCCCATGGGGGAGTAAGAGGATTCTCTGAGGGTTTGTGTGTGTGATCCTGATCTTTAGTGCCTATTCACTGGTTTCACTTAAAAGTGTTTACCAGGAGTTCCCTTTGTGGCTTAGCGGATTAAGGACTGGACATTGTCTCTGTGAGAATGCAGGTTTGATCTCCGGCCTTGCTCAGTGGGTTAAGGATCCAACGTTGCCACGAGCTGCAGTGTAGGTCACAGACGTGGCTTGGCTTCAGCGTTGCAGTGGGTGTGTCATAGGTCAGCATCTGCAGCTCCGATCTGACCTCTAGCCTGGGAGCTTCCATATGCTGCAGGTGTGGCTGTAAAAAGAAAATAAAAAGTGTTTACCAAGTTAATAATAGCAAAAATAATATCCATAAATGTATTCATAAAAATAGGAGGATGATACAGCAAAAGGTGGGAGGTTATTGTGAACCAGTTTTATGCTTTGTATTTTCCTGCCTTGACAAAGTTTTTTGTGATAAACAGATTAACTTTAAAATCGGAAAACAAGAGTGCTGTTCTGTCCTATTATCGATCATGCAGAAGAACAAAGCTTGGTTTCATAGTGTGGCTCGGCGAGACACTTCTGCTTCTAGCCGGGATGGAGCAGGAGGGATCAGATTTACCCTCCCACCCGAAACAATTTAAAAACCAGATGAAATACACGAAAGACTATTTTTCAGACCTAGTACAAAAGGCAATGCAAGGCAATGCAACCTGAAAGAGTAGAAAAAAATGAGGGGTACCACAAAATCCCCCCCAGTCACTACCTGGAGAGTTCCCACCTGCGGTAAAGGGAGGAAGACTCACGTGGAGCCTCGTGGTGTCTCGTGTTGCGGGAGCCAAACTAGAGTTTGGAGATGGTTAACGATGGTTAATTTTATGTATCAACTTTGCTAGGCCACAATACCTATTTGTAAGTGCCTCTATGAAGGCGTGTGCTATGAACTGAATATTTGTGTCCCTCCAAATGCATATGGGGTGGTACTTGGAGGTGGAGCCTTTGGGAGCTAATTAAGTCACAAAGGTGGACTTTCATGATGGGATTATGCCCTTAGAAGAAGAGACACAACGGAGATGCTTGCTTTCTCTGTGCCATATGAGCATGTAGCAATAAGGCATCCATCTGCAAACCAAAACGTGGGCTTTCCTTGGAAACTGAATTGGTCAGAACCTTGATCTTGGACTGCCTCCACCCAGTCTATAGCCTTTGATATAGCAGCACAAGCTGACCAAGGCAGTATTTTTTTGAATGGGCTAAGTGTTTAAATGAGTGGACCTTGGGACTTCCTGCTGTGGCTCAGCACTAGTGATTCCAACTACAGTCCATGAGGATGTGGGCTCAATTCCTGGCCTCACTCAGTGGGTTCAATATACAGTGTTGCCCTGAGCTGTGGTGTGGGCTGGCAGCTGCAGCTCCGATTCTACCCCTAGCCTGGGAACTTCCATATGCTGCATGTGCAGCCCTAAAAAAGCAAAAGGAAAAAAAGGGGTGGACTTTAAGAAAGCAGATTGCCCTCCATAACGTGGGTGGGCCTGACACAATCAGTTGATGGCCTTAAGATAAAGACCGATCACTCCTGAGGAAGAGGGAATTCTGCCAGCAGACTGCCTTCTGGCTTGAGCTGCACCATCAGCTCTTCCCTGGGTCTCCAGCCTATCAGCCCACCTTACAGATTTTTGGCTTTGTCAAAAAAAAATGTATGTATATAAATATATATATATATGTATATATGTGTGTGTGTGTATATACACACACATACAAAATTCAGAGGATGATGGAGACCCACTGAAGTTTCATGAGCAGGTCAGTGTGGATCAGTGAGTTGCTTTAGGAAGATGCTTTGAGCTGAACTGGAGGAGTGAGAGGCTAAAGCTTTGGAGAAACTCTGGGGCTGAGGACTGTAAGGACCCAGGTGTGTGAGAGGAGGGAAGGAGGGGATGGAAGAAATGGGTCAAAGAGAAAAATAATTTGGGGGGAGCTGTTTTTTTTTTAGGGCTGCACCACAGCATATGGAGGTTCCTAGGCTAGGGGTCAAATCGGAGCTGTAACCTCCGGCCTACACCACAGCCACAGCAACACAGGATCTGAACTGCCTCTGCGACCTGCACCATGGCTCATAGCAATGCCGGATCCTTAACCCACTGAGCGAGGCCAGGGATCGAACCTGCAACCTCATGGTTCCTAGTCGGATTCGTTACAGCTGAGTCACAGTGGGAACTCCAGAAAAAAACAATTTTAAAGAAAGAATTTATAGGGCCTGGTAAAGACTCTTTCTTATTCACTTGACTGGGGGTGCGGGAGGCCTTTCCTTATAGTCATAGTGGCACAAGCTGACTTCCAGGGCTTGGAGAGCAGCGGATAATGAGGAAATGGCAGTACCCCAGTTCCTCGTGGAAGAACTGGATCACTGGCGAGATCAGCTCCTGGAGGAGTGACAGGCCTGGGATCAGCTTGTTTAGAGTTCCTTCTGGCTTTGTTGTCATTTTCTCCGGGTCAGGCACTGCTTGAGCAGTTTCTGCCATCAGAGCCTCTGACGGGCAGTGTGCACAGAAACCAGGGCTTAAGGAAGAGGGAGAAAGGATGCACAAGCAAGGAGGAGGGATAAGGCACAGACAGCCTTGGCAAGAGGGAGGCCAGGGCTTACATAATCACGGGTGGAGGGTGAGGCTGCTGCTTCTGAGTCTAGAAGAAGATCCGAGCTGGTCTGGGAGGGAGCTCAGCCGGGGGTGTGGCCTCCATCCACCCTGTGGGCTGTCAGGGTCTCTAGCAAGTCTGTCGCATCCTTCTTCCAGGAGGTCTGCCCTCCTTCTTGGGGACTGTCATCGCTAGGCCCCGCTCCCTGGACGCTTGGCCATGCCCTGCCTCCTGGCGAGTGCTCTCTGCGGTTCTCACGGCAGAATGCGATTCCTGGCCCACAAGTGTCCCAGCGGGTGAGGAAAAGGCATGTCTGAAAGGATTCCTCACGGGAGAATTTTCCTCGGGACACGGAATTTAAACTTTTATCACCGCCGGGACTTTGCTCCTCATTTTCCTGAATGACTCAAATGTTTGCTTCAGACAATGGCAGAGTGTATCTTGCTTGAATCATTGGAGTTCTGTTATTTTTGTAAGGTGTGGGTGGGCAATATGAGTCAGTATTTTTTCCAAGAGATGTGAAAACTATATTGCCTATTTTGGATCACTTCATGCTGAGATCTGGAACATTTTTCTTGAATTTCAAATCTTGGAGCTTGGGAAGTTTTTGTTTTTTGTTGTGCTTTTCCGTCATGTCAGAGCTTTTTCAGATACAATGTAAAAGGAAAATGACTTAACATTCCTTAGCCATAGTTATAAGTTATGAGGTATGTATTAGCTTATTATTCTACAGCTATAAACTAAAAGATCTGCTAAGTCTCGCAATGTGTTTACCGCCCTGGGGTTAAGGAAGGTCATCCAATTCAGAACCTTCTCTGGTGTATGAATACCCTCAGGCTAGTTTTCTAGCCTCTACACAGGTACCTCTCTCTGACAACTGAATTTTTTTGTCTTTTTTTAGGGCCGCGTCTGAGGCCTAGGGAAGTTCCCAGGACAGGGGTCAAACCAGAGTTGCAGCTCCTGGGCTACACCACAGCCATAGCAACACCGGATCCAAGGCGCTTCTGTGACCTATGCCACAGCTTGCGGCAATGCCGGATCCTTAACCCACTGAGCGAGGCCAGGGATCGAACTTGAGTCTTTATGAACACTATATACGGTTCTTAACCTGCTGAGCCACAACGGGAACTCAACAACTGAGTTTTGAAAGTGTCGGGTGATGGAGGACTCGTTTCTGCACAGGACTTTCATACAAAACTAAAACCCACCTTCCTGGAGCTCCCAAACACTGGCCCTAGTTCTCCTATTATCTATGGATCTCTACTGAATAATTCTGTAACAGTGTGATGATTTTTGAAATACTTATTGCTGTGTTTTTCTTCTTGATAAATCAGGTCCTCTAGTGGTCTTTCTATTTTATTAGTATTATTATTATTCGTTTTTTTAGAGCCACACCTGCAGCATATGGAGGTTCCCAGGCTAGGGGTCAAACTGGAGCTGGAGCTGCCAGCCTATGCCACAGCCACAGCCACACTAGATTCAAGGCATGTCTGCAACCTACCCAGAGCTCACAGCAATGCTGGATCCTTAACCCACTGAGTGAGGCCAGGGATCGACCCCGTGTCCTCATGCATACTGGTCAAGTTCATTACCGCTGAGCCACAGTGGGAGCTCCTGGTCTCTTATTAAGCCAGAATAAAAGTTTGAGGCTTGGTGTCTCTGGGAAGGATAGTGTCATCGGATGCAATGTGCACCCCACCCCCGCCCTAATTCTTAAGTCACAGTCTTAACCCTTAATACCTCAGAATGTGATTGTATTTTTTTTTTTGTCTTTTGTCTTTTTAGGGCCGCACCCGCAGCATGTGGAGGTTCCCAGGCTAGGGCTCTAATCGGAGCTACAGCTGCTGGGCTTCACCACAGCCACAGCAATGCGACCTACACCACAGCTCACGGCGACGCCGGATCCCTAACCCACTGAGCAGCGAGGCCAGGGATCGAACCCGCAACCTCATGGTTCTTAGTCGGATTTGTTTCCGCTGAGCCACGACAGGAACTCCAGAATGTGACTGCATTTAAAAGACGAGATCTTTACAGAGATGATTAAGCGAAAACGGGGTCTTGAGAGTGCGCTCTAATCCTTTCTCACTGGTGTCCTTATAAGAGGAGATCTGGGACCCACGGAGAGACACAAGGAGCATGAGGGCGCAGAGGGACAGCCCTGAGAAGAGGCTGCCAGCCAAGGAGAGTCTTCAGAAGAAAACTATTTCAACTGCGATTGGTTACAACAGCTGCCTCTTCCCACTCCGACTTCTTCTCCATCACTCTTCTCCTCCTGCTGAACGATGGAGAGTGTCTATAGCGAAGGGGGTCCGTTTTGTTTGTTGTGTGGACATATTCACATGGGTCATGGTTAGATCTATGTCCAGGTATGCATGCTATGGCTAGCTCTCCAGGGGAAGGAATGGCTACCAGGTAGCGGTATCCTAGTAAATGTTTAGCAACTGAATTTGTAGCGTTTGCCAATTTCCATGGTGTAAATACTTCTGCAGTGGCCCATTCCAAGCTGTCAGTGTGATGTCACTGTCAGCGGAGTTGGGAAGAGCATAGACTGTGATGCAGTATTTGCATCACGTGGATGCAATAGCTGTCAGTAGCCTCAAGGGCAGGGTCATTGTAAAGTGTCATGAACTACTGGGACATGCTGTTTTGAGTATTTATCTTTGTTTTCGGTATTATTTCTTTAATGATACATAATTTTATATTGTTCAGGTTTTTTTTTTCTTTGTCTTTTTGCCTTATCTAGAGCCGCACCCACGGCATGTGGAGGTTCCCAGGCTAGGGGTCTAACAGGAGCTGTAGCCGCCGGCCTTCGCCACAGCCACAGCCACGCGGGATCCGAGCCGCATCTGCGACCTACACCACAGCTCACAGCAACGCCGGATCCTTAACCCACTGAGCAAGGCCAGGGATCGAACCCGCAACCTCATGGTTCTTAGTCGGATTCATTAACCACTGAGCCACGACAGGAACTCCATATATTATTCAGTTTTTGATACTGTCTGTGTTTAACAATTGAATCCCCAAATTCCTGAAAACCTAACCACAGACTCCTGTGAGCTAGAAGGAGCCAGCTTCCTCACATGGTCGTACGCCAGGAACACTCCTACCTCCCACTTGGTTGATTCACCCTGTTTTATGTCCTGAGGGTGCAGGGCTAGAATTAGTAATTTGATAGGAAACATGAATGAATAAGGGAGGAGAAGTTAGGTTTTTAAATGTATGGAGGCAGAATCTAGTCTAGAAAATTCTTTCAGTCACCAGGTATATACAGTTGTACGCAGATGATTCAGTTCTCATCAATGCCGAGTGGAAATGGTGGTTCTTGCTTGTATGCCCCATGAAGATGAAAGGGAATCTGGATGATATATTAGCCCCAGCCCCTTGCTTCTCTCATCTCCTCCCCCACAACTCTCCCTTTCACTTTCTCCACTCCAGCCACTTTGGTCGCCTTGCTGCTTCTGGAATTTACAGGGTACATTCCTGCCCCAGGGCCTTTGCCCAAGCTCTCCTGTCTGGAATACTTTCCCCAGGTAGTTATATGACCAGTCCCTCATCACTTTCATGTCTTGGTCATTTCCTTACTTTCTCATGGTGCCTTCCTTCAAACCCTTTTTTTTTTTTTTTGGTCTTTTTAAGGCTGCACTTACGGCATATGGAGGTTCCCAGGCTAGGGGTCAAATCGGAGCTACAGCTGCCGGCCTACGGCACAGCTCACAGCAACGCCAGATTCTTAACCCACTGAGCAAGGCCAGGGATCGAACCTGTGTCCTCATGGATGCTAGTCAGATTCGTTTCCACTGAGTCACTACAGGAACTCCTCAATCTTGTTTTGTTTTGTTTTGCCACTCCCGTGGTATAAGGAAGTTCCCAGGCCAGGAATCAACCCAAGCTACTGCACTGACAACTCTGGATCCTTAACCCTCTGTGCCATAAGAGAACTCCAACTGGCATGTTTTTGGGGGGCTTCCCTCAATGTAAAACTACTAGCCATCACCCCTTAATCCCAGTTATGCCCTTAACCTTTCCTTAATTGAAGTTTCTCTAGAACTAATCACGTAGGATATCCGCTGCCTTCACTCAGATGCGAGTTCCATGAGGACGGTTGCTTGTCTTACTTTCCTTTTTAAAGTTCATGGACAGAGGAGTGGATAGGGAAGGTATGGTACATACACACAATGGAACATTACTCGGCCATTAAAAGGAACGAATTACCAACATTTATAACAACATGGATGGACGTAGAAACTGTCATGCGAAGTGAAACCAGTCAGACAATGAGACAGCAACACCCAATGCTATTGCTTACAGGTGGAAACTAAAAAGACACAATGAAGCTCTTCACAGAACAGACAATGACTCACAGACTCTGGAAAACCTTGGTTTTTCAAATAAGACAATCTGGGGGGTGAGGGGATGCACTGTGGGTTTGGGATACAAAATCTGTAAAATTGACTTGTGATGATTTATGTACACCTATAATTGAAATAAAATCCATTAATTTTTTTTGTCTTTTTTGCCTTTTATCTAGAGCCGCACCCGCGGCATATGGAGGTTCCCAGGCTAGGGGTCTAACAGGAGCTGTAGCCGCCGGCCTTTGCCACAGCCACAGCCACGCGGGATCCGAGCCGCGTCTGCAACCTTCACCACAGCTCACGGCAAAATCCATTAAGAAAAAAAAAATAATAAAGTTCATTGCCACACCCCTGGCCCCTAAAAGAGGGTCTGGGACACGGCGCTAATAAGTTCTCCCGGTCTAGTTACCAAGAAAGTCAAGTTCGTCAAGTCATAATGGCTCTTACTGATCCCTGGCTCTCTCATTTCCTTTCTTAACTGATTTTTAATTATGGAAATCGTTAGTGCACATAGAAAAATGAAAATGATACAGGAGCGTGTAAAAGCACAACATGGAAAATAAACATCACACTCCCCAAAGGGCTCCCTCAGCCTTACCCCTCAGAGCGCCTCATCGTCAAGATTATCTGTTTTAAGTTTCACGGTGGTTGTTATAGAACCCGAAATGCTTTGTTTATGGCTTTGCTTCTTGATTTATCAATGTATAGAGTATCTGCTAATTCCTTGTTATGTGAATGAAGAATGTAGCCCACCTGCAATGCCGCTTACTTTCCCTAATCAGTTTTTATTAGATGTTTTGTTTCAGTTCTTTACTGCTGTGGGATATTTTACAACTTCACATAAAAACACTAAAACCTGTATTTCCCTTATTATTACGAACTTGGAGGAGGCCGTGGACTCTTGCTCATAGATAAGTGTCATCCATCATTTCAAAGCGATAGACGACACTTTCTTTTCTCATCTCCCTCTCACTTCTTTATTAGACGTATTTATTTTTTCCATTATCAAGATTTGCAGTATTGACTTTCTCCTCTGTAACCACAAGGAGAATTTTCTGCGTTTTGACTACAGATTGATTCTAAGAATTAAAAATCATTTAAAATACCAATTACGTTATTGTAATTATTTAAATATTCACCAATGAGCCAACAATGATTGGTTCTACAGGGAAGGCATGTAATCCAATGTCATTAAATATTTGAAAGTTAAAGAAAAATCATTTATGCATCAACACCTAACGTATTCCTTAGTCCTTACCCCGCCCTTTTTTGGCTGTACCTGCAGCATATGGAAGTTCCTGAACTATGGTTTGAATCCAAGTCACAGCTTCAACTTATGCCACAGCTGTGGTGACGCTGGATCCTTAAGCTGCTTCACCACAGAGGAAACTCTGTCCCCCAATTCTTTTTTTTTAATCTTCCTTTACTTCTCGGTCATTCTCAGCTACAACTGTTTCTGGTATTTCAAGCTACTTTATTTCTCGAAGTCCTTGATTTATTTTTCTAGAAGCTCTGGATTTTTTTTTCCTTTTTATTATTAGGGCAGCACCTGCAGTGTATGGAAGTTCCCAGGCCAGGGGTTGGATCAGAGCTGCAGCTGCTGGCCTCCGCCACA
Source organism: Catagonus wagneri (assembly GCA_004024745.2). Classification (NCBI taxonomy): domain Eukaryota; kingdom Metazoa; phylum Chordata; class Mammalia; order Artiodactyla; family Tayassuidae; genus Catagonus; species Catagonus wagneri. The sequence goes on along the minus strand of PVHT020000237.1, from coordinate 4,426,448 downwards.
GCCATAGCAATGCCAAATCCAAGTGCCATCTGTGACCTATGCTGCAGCTTGTGGCAAAGCCAGATCCTTAACACACTGAGTGAGGCCAGGGAACGAACCTACATCCTCATGGGTACTAGTTGGGTTCTTAACCTGCTGAGCCACAATGGAAACTCCTCTGGAGGGTTTTTTGATTTTGATTTTCAAAACTACTCAGATACTTTTTTTTCATGTAGGGTTGGTGTCAAACAAATTTTCTAAATTCTTATAAGTCCAAAAACATCTGTTTGCACTTTTACTTAATTGACAGTTTGGCTGAGTATAGAATCTTGAGTTCAAAGTCTTTGCTTCTCCGAATTTGGAAGCAGGGCTGCCTTCACTGTCATGAGATCAGTGCACTCCAAGAAAGAAAGTGGCGTGAAATACAAACCACAAGCATCGGTAGCCGAGGTAGCCTTTATTTTCCTGGAAATAAAGAAAGGACAGATTAATAAGGACCCATGCTTGGAAGAGCTGTCATTTGGTTTCAGTCTCTGCTGTCACTATCTCAAAATTCCTTCTCTCTCTCTTTTTTTCTTTTTAGGGCAACACTAGTGACATATGGAGGTTCCCAGGCTCGGGGTCCAATCAGAGCTCCAGCTGCCGGCCTACACCACAGCCACAGCAACAATCCAAGCCCCATCTGCAATCTGTGCTGCAGCTTGTGACAAAAGCAGATCCTTAACCCCACTGAGCAAGCCCAGGGATCAAACCCACCTTCTCAAGGATACCGTGTCAGATTCTTCACTTGCTGAATGAAGACGGACACTCCTCTTTCTGGAAACTTTCAGTATGCATATGCATGGATGTTCGAATCTGAATTTTATTCTGGCTTTTCACCACGATGCGCCTTACTTGGGTCTCATTATACTGCTCCACTTTGACATTCAGTGGGCCCTTTCACTCTGAAATCATTCATTTCATTCTTGAGCTTAGGGAATTTTCTACTTATTGTTAATCTGATTTTCCCCCCCTTTTCTCTTTCTTTCCTTATACAACTTGCATTTGATAAATATTGGACTTTCTTCATCTTCTATGTCTCACTTTCCCTCACATACCCGCTATCTCCTTACCTTTTTGCATTATGTTCTGGAGTTGTCCTTAGGTTTATCTTCCAGATCACCAATTTGACCTTTAGCTTCGTTCATTCATTATTTCACTCATTCACTTTTTTTTTCTTTTACTTTAGGAGTCATTGTTTTTAGGTTCCTCAAACTCTGTGAGGAGCTCTGAAAGAGACATGCAGGCTGCTGTTTTTTTCTTTTTATGGCTGCACCTGCAGTATATGGAAGTTCCCAGGCTAAGTGTTGAATCAGAGCTGCAGCTGCAGGCCTACACCACAGCCACAGCAACACCAGATCTGAGCTGCATTTGGGACCTACGCCCACAGCTTTTGGCAACACTGGATCCTTAACCCACTGAGTGAGGCCAGGTATCGAACCCGCATCTTCATGTAAACTACATCAGGTTCTTAACCTGCTGAGCCACAAAGGGAACTCCGCTCAGTGTATTTCTATCCTTTTCTTTTACCCCTTCTTCTCTTCCTTCTTTTTCCTGATGTCTGTTGCTGAGGCCTGGCGTTACCTTAAACTCTGCTCCGTATTTCTCCCAGCTCGCAATACTCTTATTAGTGGCCCTTCTTAAGCACGCTGCCCACTTTCTTTAGAGAGCAGTTCTTGGTTCCTCCTAGATCGGTTGCTCTTGGTGTGGTCCCAGACCAGCAGCAGCACGCTGCCCACTTTCTTTAGAGAGCAGTTCTTGGTTCCTCCTAGATCGGTTGCTCTTGGTGTGGTCCCAGACCAGCAGCAGCACGCTGCCCACTTTCTTTAGAGAGCAGTTCTTGGTTCCTCCTAGATCGGTTGCTCTTGGTGTGGTCCCAGACCAGCAGCAGCCTAAGCATCACCTGGGAGGTTGTTAGAAATGCAAATTTTCTGCCCCACCCTGGACCCACTGAACCTCGGGGGTGGGGCTCAGCAATCGGGTTTTAACAAAGGAAACAAAGTCAGGTAACTGTTGGCTTTGAGGAGAGCCACTGCTGCCAGCAACTTTTTCTGAGAGGAGAGGCAAGGGTTTGTCTATTCTGGGTGGTTCAAAGGTCTTTAATGACTTACCCCGATGACTATCTCATGGCTCGCTTCTTGTCCCTAATTAATTTATTTTTGTCTTTTTAGGGCCACACCTGTGGCATATGGAGGTTCCCAGGTTAGGGGTCTAATCGGAGCTGTAGCCGCCGGCCTACACCACAGCCACAGCAACACGGGGTCTGAGCTGAATCGGCCACATACACCACAGCTCACAGCAATGCCAGATCCTTAACCCACTGACCGGGGCTGGGGATCAAACCTGCCACCTCTTGGATACGAGTCAGGTTCTTCACCTGCTGAGTCACGATGGGAACTCTTCACTCCTTATCTTTAAATGTATGGACTAGAGCTTGAAGCTTCTCTAAAGCTCTCTTGGGGAAATCCAGAGTTACTTTTGGTGTGATTTCCCTTTCTCTTTTTCAATCAGTCGGATCCCATCTGCTTTTAAAAAGTTGGCAATTCTGGAGTTTTCTTGTGGTGCAGCGGTTTAAGGATCTGGCGTTGTCTCTGCAGCGGCTCCGGGGTCACTGCTGCGGTGAGGGTTTGATCCCTGGCCTGGGAACTTTCACATGCCTCGGGTGTGGCTGCCCTCCCCCAAAAGTTTGCAATTTTGTCATAATAATACAAGGATCTAAATAAGAAATCAAATAGTATGAAATTACTTACAATGAAAAAATAGTCCTCTGACGTCATCATTATACCTTTGTTCCCCCCACCCCCACTCCCCCCATGCTACCCGAACCTATTCTCTTCTGGCAACTACCTTAAATTCTTTTAGCCATTTTTCTGTTATTTAACTCAATGTGTGTGTGTGTGTGTGTGTGTGTGTGTTTGGTCTTTTTAGGGCTGCACCCATGGCATATGGAGGTTCCCAGGCTAGGGATCTAATCAGAGCTGCAGCTGCCAACCTACACCACAGCCACAGCCACTTGGGATCCGAGCCACATATCTAACCTATACCACAGCTCACAGCAATGCCGGATCCTTAACCCACTGAGCGAGGCCAGGGATCGAACCAGCAACCTCATGGATACTAGTTGGGTTCCTTGCAGCTGAGTCTCAATGGGAACTCCTAACTGCATATTTCTAAATAAAATATTTCTTAATTTTGGACATTGCCTATTGACTTCCCATTATTGTTACTGAGGATTTAATTCTTTCGGCCCATCTACTCTTTCCATCTTCTAAGTACAGTTGTATTACAATTGAAAAAACCGTTAGCATTTAAACTGGATTCACTATAGGAGTTCCTGTCGTGGCTCAGTGGTTAACAAATCCGACTAAGAACCATGAGGTTGCGGGTTCGATCCCTGGCCTTGCTCAGTGGGTTAAGGATCCGGCGTTGCCGTGAGCTGTGGTGTAGGTTGCAGACACGGCTCGGATCCTGCGTGGCTGTGGCTGTGGCGAAGGCCGGCGGTTACAGCTCCTGTTAGACCCCTAGCCTGGGAACCTCCATATGCCGCTAGTGTGGCTCTAGATAAAGGCAAAAAGACAAAAAAAAAAAAAATTGGATTCGCTATAGAACCCTGCAGTGTACTCTGGTTGTTTTTTCCTCTTACAACTTTAGTTTGTCCTAAAGTTGAAATCAACTTTTAAAAAAATTTGCTTATTTTTCTCAATGCTTATCAAAATTTCCCTAATGCTCCAATATATCTGTCATCAGGTTTTTTTTTTCCCTAATGTTAAAAAGTTCATTTCGAGAAATCTATCAGTTTCATTCTTTTTTAAGGAGACCATCCTTTTGTCCTCCTGTCCTTCTCTCCTCCTCTCTCATTCGACAGGTTGCCCTCCAGGCTTTCTGCTCAGTTACAGCCCTGGGATTTCCCTTGACCGTTCTCTTGAGTTGCATGGATCTGAGCAGGAAGTATTTAAGCAGCTCAGCATCATGTCATCCTTCCTTGAATTGTACTTCTAATTCCTGGCCTCTGTCCTAGTCCCTGGGACGGGTCATTCTTTTGATATATCCAAGAGCAGTCAGGCCTAGTACCTAACTTCATTCTCGCCAGGCCCTTTGCCCAGGGAAATTTCCCCCAAACCCTAAATTCCAGTCCCAAGATGGGAGTCCCCACAGCTGCTCACACTTCCTTGACGCCAGTGGGCGACTCTTGATCCTTGAATTTATTATTCTTTAGATTCTGTATCATGAGGGCCATCTTCTGCATACAGACGAAAGACACTGTGAAGTCATATCGCACTGGAGTCAGACCTCACCTGCTACTCTTGCTGGCTGTGTAACCTTAGCAAGTTTAGTCATTTTCTACTTTAGAAAAGCCCAAGAAGCTGCGGAAACGAATCCGACCAGTATCCATGAGGATGTGGGTTTGATCCCTGCCCTCGCTCAGTGGGTTAAGACTCTGGCATTGCCGTGAGCTGTAGTGTAGGTTGCAGACGTGGCTCGGATCCTGCGTTGCTGTGGCTGTGGTGTAGGCCGGCAGATGTAGCTCCAATTTGACCCTTAGCCTGGGAACCTCCAGATGCTGCAGGTGCAGCCCTAAAAAAGGGAAAGGAAAAAAAAACCCAAGGATAAAAATACTACTCTCAGAATTCCTATTGTGGCTCAGCGGGTTAAGGACCCGACGTTGTCTCTATGAGGATGCAGTTTTGATACCTGGCCTCACACAGTGGCTTAGGGATTTGGTGTTGCCATAAGCTGCGCCATAGGTCGCAGATCGGGTGTTGCTGTGGCTGTGCTGTAGACCTCAGCTGCAGCCCCAATTTGACCCCTGGCCTGGGAATTTCCATATACTGCAGGGTCGACTGTGGGGAAAACAAAAAACGAAAAAACTGCTCTCATTAAGACTGTTAAAAGTATTAAATGAGATGATATACACCAAGCATAGAGGAGAGTTCCTACAATGAGCACTGGCTCTGTTTTCCATTCTCTACTGCCTCGTCTCTGGTCCTACCACCAACAGTTTTCTTTGCGCTGTCATCTGATTTTACTGTTTCCTTTGGATAAAAAAACTTTTTTTTTTTTGTCTTTTTAGGGCCACAGCCAAGGCCTATGGAGGTTCCCAGGCTAGGAGTCGAATCGGAGCTGTAGCCGCTGGTCTCTGCCACAGCCACAAAATAGTGAGATCCGAGCAGTGTCTGCAATATACACCACAGCTCACGGCAATGCTGGATTCTTAACCCACTGAGCGAGTCCAGGAATCGAACCTGCATCTTCATGGATACTAATCAGATTCGTTGCTGCTGAGCCACAGTGGGAACTCCCTGGATAAACTGATGTTTCCATGCATCTGCACCTGGATCTATCTCTCTAGAACCATCTGCCCTGCCTCTCCCCTCCTTGTGGTTTCCTTTGATCCACTCCAGAAGCTAAGTCTTGTTTCATGCAGAGAACCTTTCTGGGCTTCCTAAGGCTGCTATGAATAAGTGGGTCAGGAGTTCCCACTGTGGCTCAGCGGCAATGAGCCCGACTAGTGTCCATGAGGACTCGGGTTCGATCCCTGGCCTCGCTCAGTGGGTTAAGGATCTGGTGTTGCTGTGAGCTGTGGTGTAGGTCACAGACAAGGCTTGATTCTAGGATTGCTGTGGCTGTGGCGCAGGCCGAGGCTGCAGTTCCAGTTCGACCCCCAGCCTTGGAATTTCCATGTATCAGGGATTCAGCCCTAAAAAGACCAAAAAAAGGAAGGGGGGGGCAAATCCATACTGATTTTTCTATACCATCATTTTTTTGGCAGAAAGAATTTTCTAGCTCAAAAGACATCTTCTGATAAGATGAAAATTAAATAGATGTTGAGAATTTTGCTTTATCATCTGTCAGTATTACACCATCCGCCCCTACCGTCATGCCTACACCTTCCTTGTTCTTATTCTCACTCTAATTATAGATTAAAGAGTCCTTTCAGTTGTCCTTAATTTATTTTGGCAGGGCCCAGCTCATCCTAGACTTTGGTCTTCCTCACACCTTCTATACAAATCTGTGCTGCAATTCTGCATTTGTTCTTGACTGAATGTTCTTTTCTCCAAGTCCCTGGAAAATCTTGGGTTTTCAGGGCTCCCTGTGTACTACATGATTAACTCTTTGCTCACTATGTTTTACCTCCTGTAAATTAAAGTTTATTTATTTTCTTTAGATTTTTTGTTTTTTTGTTTTGTTTTGTTTTTTGGCTGTGCCTGAGGCATGCCAAAATTCCCGGGCCAGGGATCAAACCCACACCATAGCAGCTACCAAAGCTAAGTAGTGACAATGCCAGATCCTTAACTGCTAGGCTACCAGGGAACACCTACAGTATACGTTTCTTAGCAGCAGGAACCATTTATACTGTTTCTTTCTCCATGGTACCCAGCTTAGTGCCTTATATAAACAGGCCTTAGTAAAATCTTATTAACCCAGCGTATTTTTGTAACTACATGCTAAGGTGATTCTTTCCAGTGTATTTATTAAAAAATCATCTTTAAATCTAATTTTCTTAAACATGTGAGAATACAAACTTCTTTGCACACATGGCTGTGAATATTAAGGCTGGCTAGACATTAATTCCTTTTTTTTTTTTTAATATGTAAACAGAGGATAGCGGGGCATACTAAACCTTATCTCCAGTACTATGAAGAAAGATATTCAGTGAAATTAGGTTTTATGATGTTAGAAAACAACACTAAAATTCAAACCCCTTTTGGTTCTAATGTTAATTTCTTTCTTTTGTTTTTTTTTTTTTTTGTATTTTGTCTTTTAAGGGCCACATCTTGGCATATGTAATATGGAGGTTTCCAGGCTAGGGGTTGAATTGGAGCTGTAGCCGCCAGCTTATGCCACAGCCACAGCAACCCTGGATCCGAGCCACGTTTGTGACCTACACCACAGCTCATGGCAACACCAGGGATCCTCACTGAGCAAGGCCAGGGATCCAACCTACAACCTCATGGATGCTAGTCGGATTCGTTTCCACGGAGACACAATGGGAACTCCCTCTAATGTTAATTTCTTAATGAGGACATATAAAGGAATAAATCTGTACACAGATTTATTCCAAACATCCAAAGTCTTTTTTTTTTTTTTTAGATTCACCCATGGCATTGGAAATTCCCGGACCAGGGATCATACCTGAACCACAGTAGTGACAAGGCCGAGTCCTTAACCTTTAGGCCACCTGAGAACTCCAGACTTATTACATATATATTGATGCTGCAATGTTCAGGTCACAAAAGAATTACTTATCATTTGAGTTCAATTTGCAAGAGATTCTTTGTGTTTTAAAAATATTTATTAGTCATGGGAGTTCCCACTGTGGTGCAGTGGAAACGATTCCAACTAGTAACCATGAGTCTGTGGGTTCGACCCCAGGCCTCACTCAGTGGGTTAAGGATCCGGCATTGCCGTGAGCTATGATATAGGTCACAGACGCAGCTCGGATCCTGTGTTGCTGTGGCTGTGTTGCAGGCCGACAGCTGTAGCTCCAACTCAGCCCCTATCCTGGAAACCTCCATATGCTGCAGGTGTAGCCCTAAAAGGCCAAAAAAAAAAAAAATCCAAAAAACACACACAAAAAATCAGTCATCAGGAGTGATTACTGATTGCTGTCAGAAACAAGGAGGAATCACCCCTGAAATAAAAATGCAAACAAAATCAAGAACTTGTCCAAAATTTTCTCTTACAGTATCACATTTTTCTATATTCCTATGTTATTGCTAAGCACACCACCTTGAGTGCATCATAAATGTTTATTGTTGGAGTTCCCGTCATGGCGCAGTGGTTAACGAATCCGACTAGGAACCATGAGGTTGCGGGTTCGATCCTTGCCCTTGCTCAGTGGGTTAAGGATCCAGCGTTGCCGTGAGCTGTGGTGTAGGTTGCAGACGGGGCTCGGATCCTGCGTTGCTGTGGCTGTGGTGTAGGCCAGTGGCTACAGCTCTGATTAGACCCCTAGCCTGGAACCTCCACATGCCGCAGGTGCGGCCCTAAAATGACAAAAGGCAAAAAAAATAAAATAAAATAGATAAATAAATGTTTATTGTTGTTACCCAAGAGATTTTTGCCACTGCCTCTCGTTCAGTCCCCTTTAAAATACTCACTCCGGCCTCGTTAACTAGTTAAGGACTACCTTGATGATTGGGTTTGCTTTTTATAACCTGAAAAACTCCCAATCTATATCATCTGTATCTACGTCTGGCTGTCTGTCTATTACAACTGTGCTTAAGGAGGGAGTAAAACTTCTTTATACTGCTTGGAAAGTAAAATTTTTACTGTTTTGCAAATAGGGATGCTGACGGACATAGAATTTCTTTCAGTGTTTGTTCTTTAGGTCTAAACATGCCCTGATCAATCCCAGTCCGGGCTGAGATGTCCTTCCTATGTTGCTGCCACAGCTCTTTGTGTCTTTCTCCAAGACAACACTCAGCATGTTGTCTTGCAGTTTTCTATTTGCTTGTTTATCTCTTTTATGGTGAGAGCGCACTGAGGACAGTGAATGTGTCTTTCATCCTTGTGCTCTTAGCAACTACCAGATGTATGGAGTAGACACTCAATAATGAATGAATGGATGAATAAGCACATTTATTTATTCATATATTTGTTTGTTTATTAACTTATTTATTTTTTAGGCCCACATTCGTGGCATAGGGAAGTTCCCAGGCTAGGGGTCTAATCGGAGCTGTTGCTGCCAGCCTACACCACAGCCACAGCAACGCGGGATCTGAGCCACATCTGTGACCTACACCACAGCTCATGGCAACGCCAGATCCTTAACCCACTGAGCGAGGCCAGTGATCAAACCTGCGTCCTCATGGATACTAGTCAGCTTCTTTACTGCTGAGCCACAACGGGAACTCCAAATAAGTACTTTTAAATGTTGCCAACCCTTCAGGCTAGTAGCAGGTATACACACAGACATGCTTAATTTTCCGGACTTAATCATTACTAATAAGATGTCGTTCACTTCACCAGGCCTAGCTTCTCAAATCAAAGTACCACAGAACTCAGAATTGGAAGCCACTATCTAGTGTCCTACATAACTATATTTTTCGTAAATGAGTTGGTATTTGAAACATGGAGAGTTTGTAGGTAATGTACACAAGAGTTTTTACTTACACCAAAGCAATACACAAATTCAAACATTTGTGATTATGGGATAGCTCTAAGCTCTAGGCCTCTGAAAAGATGGTTTTAAATTTACAGAAAAATTGAGAAGATAGTATAGAGTTCCCAAATTTCCCCTATTAACATCCTCCATTTTCCCAATAACATTTGCTAGAATTAACACACTGATAGTGATGCATTATAATTAACTAAAGCTCATGGTTTATTCACGTTTCCTTAGTTTTAGCTGAATGCCCTTTTTCTTTTACAGGATACCATCTAGGACACTGCATTACATTTCATTGTCATGGCTTCTTAGGTTTCTTTTGGTTGTGACAGTTTCTCAGGCTTTTGTTTGTTTTTCATGAGCTTGACAGTTTGGGGGAGTACTGGTCAGGGACTTTGTTGAATGCCACTCCACTGGACTTTGATGTTTTTATCATGGTTAGACTGGGGCACAGGTGGAGTTTTTTGCAAGGAGACAGTCGATCGAGGTGGTTATCGACTGTCTACTCCTTCCACATCGCCCACATGTGTGGCACACGCCCACGGGTAACAGCATCTCCTGGTAGATAAGGAATGGAGCATGCGGGCACAACCCTAGAGGCGTTTAGGAAACATTCCTCTTAAAAAATGCCGTTCCAGAGTTCCCTTCATGGCTCAGAGGTTAACGAACCTGACTAAAATCCATGAGGACGCTGGTTCAATTCCTGGCCTCGCTCAGTGGGTTAAGGATCCGGCGTTGCCATGAGCTGTGGTGTAGGTCGCGGACATGGCTCTGATTCCATGTGGCTGTGGCTGTGGTGTAGGCCGGCAACTGTAGCTCTAATTGGACCCCTAGCCTGGGAACCTCCATATGCCGCAGGCGTGGCCTGAAATAGCAAAGAAAGAAAGAAAGAAAGAAAAAGCTACTCCCTATTCCTGGTTAGAAGGGTCAAATTTTAATCCTTCAGGTTGTGAAGCTTAAATAAAATAATGGTCCCATAGGACTTTGATCTCTGAAAGGCAGGTGTAATTCTAGATGTTATCCACTACGTAAATATCGTTTAACTTCTGAACAGACTCAGGAAAGGCCACATTTTTTAACTTATGAAAAATTACAAAAATACAGCAAAATTCAAGACTATTACAACGAATACTCATATACACGGCATTACCTAGACTGAACGATTGTTAATATTACTGTATTTGATTCATTCATCTCCATCTTTCTTTTCCTTTTTTTTTTTTTTTTTTTTTGTCTTTTTTGTCCTTGGAATGTGGAGGTTTCCAGTCTAGGGGTCGAATTGGAACTGTAGCCTCTGGCCTACTCCACAGCCACAGCAATGTCAGATCTGAGCCATGTCTGTGACCTACACCATAGCTCCTGGCAACACCAGATCTTTAACCCACTGAGCGAGGCCAGAGATCGAACCCGTGTCCTCACGGATTCTAGTCAGGTTCGTTACCACTGCACTACAACAGAAATTCCTGCTTTGCCTTCATTTATACTGCTTTCTCGTCACTGTTTTCTTTTTTTTGTCTTTTTTTTTGTCTTTTTGCCTTATCTAGGGTCGCACCCATGGCATGTGGAGGTTCCCAGGCTAGGGGTCTAACAGGAGCTGTAGCCGCTGGTCTTCGCCACAGCCACAGCAACGCGGGATCCTAGCCGCTTCTGCGACCTACACCACAGCTCACAGCAACGTCAGATCCTTAACCCACTGAGCAAGGCCAGGGATCGAACCCGCAACCTCGTGGTTCTTAGTCGGATTCGTTAACCACTGAGCCATGGTGGGAACTCCTCATCACTGTTTTCCTAAATTTGCACGTTGGCTGAATATGTTCTGCATGTTGAAAGTCTCCTTTAATAGCCCAGTCTTACATTGAGCTGTCAGTCTAGAATTCTCCCCAGCTCCCAGAGCAGAAGTAAAGAAAATCAGGCCGACTGTCAAAAGCTGTCCACCTTTGTGTGTTGGGATCCTGACTTCTTTCCTCGGGACCCTGCTGTCTATCTTCCCAGCCGTGACCATGCGTTCTCCTCTTTCCTTGGGTGATGTTTTCCGTCCGTCTGCTTCCTCTTCCCTTCAGCTCTTTTCTGTAAAATTAAGTCTTCTCTTTCCCTGAGAACTTTAAGCAATCTGTTCCCCGCTAACTTCATTAATCTGCTGAACAGGCTGTTGTGAGGATCAACTAATGTGAAGCGCGATACAAGAGCAAATCGCTGTCATTCATACATGGCAGTGGTTCAGTACAGAGTTTCTAGAATGTGTTCGTTCCGTGGAACATCAATAGCTCTTATGAAAAAAAGAAAACTTCAACACACTGAGAGATCAAATGACTCTGGGAGATGCTGAGTGAAAATCACACAGGCGCCAGAGTTTTTTTGATTTTGAACTGCAGAAGCCACTGTAGGTGACCTTATCTGGACTTACTTGACTGTGAAAACCCTTCAGTCCTCAGAATATCTCTTAGTGTTAGTGTTCCACAAAATCGCCATCAGGGAGCTACCGCTCACACTTGGCATATCTGTATTTGTTCAGGGGCCCTCGGAGGACAAGAGAACGCTGCCTGACCCACACTGCAGGGATGACTGCATAAGGGGGAATTTTCTGCGCCCTGGCCGGCTGATGAAGAAAACCACTTGAGGTAGGTAGTTTCCTTCAGGATCCCCAAGTTGTATTACATAGGCTAAAAGTCTAGAACCTTCTTCTCCAAAGAAATGCCCAGAACTATTGCTAAATATTCTATCATCTTCTTTTGTTAAAAAATTTTTCTAATTATTGTTTTTCCTTCAGGTATGGATAGCTTTTTGATCTCTATCTCTCTTTTTTTTTTTTTTTTTTCCGCCACTCCAGCAGCACATGGAAGTTCCTGGGCCGGGGACTGAACCTGCACCATCGCAGTGACCTGAGCCACAGCAGTGACAAGGCCAGATCCTTAACGCACAGACCCCCCTGGGAATTCCTCTGTAGCCTTTTGGAAGCAAGCTCCTTCGGTTTCTGAATCTGTAAGAAGAGAAGTTACTGTCTTCTGGGGGAAAATAATCTAGGGACTGACTGAAAAAGCCTGAGCAATACACAAGTAATATGCAAATTAAAACTTATAGATAGAAAGGACACAGTAGAGCCAGAGGACTGGACAGGTGGGTTTGAACCATGTTTTGAAGAAAAAGGAAGGGGAGGGGACAGTAAGGACGAGACTAGGAGACACCGTCATGGAGATAGATCAGTATCAGTACTAGCTGGAAGCAGAGTTGTTAGGTTGGAACAGACTTTTTTTTTTTTTTGAGAAATGAGGGTTTATGGACAAGTGGAATGTTAAAAAGAATCCACAGAGTGGCTTAAGGAAGTTCCTTGGTGGCATAGCAGGTTAATGACCCAGGGTTTCCATGGCTGCGACTCAGCTCGCTGCTGTGGCACGCATTCAGTCCCAGGCCCGGGAACTTCCACATGCTGCAGGCCAAAAAAGAAAAAAAAAATTAAATAAGATGTACGCTAAGTACGAGAGTACCTGCAAAGGAGGAAAGCCGAGGGACTGCCACAGTCGTTGCCGTCCAAGGCTGGCATGCAGCTGGGTGTCTTTCCTCAAGATACTTTCTTTCTGAAATTCTCCTCCCCCTTGTTTTTGAGGCAATACACTCCTAGTCTTCCCTCCTAACTTCGTAGGTGCTCTTTGGTCCTATTATTATTGTTATTATTATTATTATTATTAGTCTTTTTGGGGCTGTACCCTTGGCATATGGAAGTTCCCAGGCTAGGAGCAGAATCAGAGCTGCAGCTGCTGGCCTACACCGCAGCAAAGGCAATGCCAGATCCGAGCTGCATCTGTGACCTATGCCAAAGCTTGCAGCAACACCGAATCCTTAACCTACAGAGCAAGGCCAGGGACCGAACCCACATCCTTATGGGTTTGTTAACCACTGAACCATGAAGGGAACTCCCTAAAAAATTTTTATTAGAGTTGATCTGTCAATTTGATACTTTGAAACTATGTAAATATTCCAATCCTTTTCAAACTTTCAACTTATGTTTATTTACTTCTGTGTGGTTTCCTATGCCATTCAGTGGGTTCTAAGACATTATTATCCTGTTTTGTTTTGTACCAGATTGGGGACACAGGTTTTGACTTACCCCATTACTCCATGACTATGTCTTTTTTTTTTCTGGCACAACTAGAGGCTCCGGCCTCATTCTGTGCTTCTCCAGTACTGGAATTAGCCATTTTGCCAAGAAGAAAATATGACGAGGAGAATGGTATTTAGAAGCCAAGATCTGGGCTACATGTACTCATTGTATTGTCGTGTCCCAGACCCTCGCTCACAAGGGACAGAGCATGCCTGAGTTTAATATATATACACATCTATTTCTGTAAATAGAAATAGATTGATATCTCCATTACCGGTCCACTACCAAAAAGTTCATTCTAGTTTTCTTTCCACATTTGTAGCTGTCTTCCTCAGCAGTGAGAAATTGGCTCCCACTTTCCAGAATATATTAACTTATTGGATCAATCCTCTGGTACATCACCAATCTCCTAGCACTGGCACTGCCCCCTCCTTTCCTTGGCTACCCTCTTCATTCTAGCCGTGCTGACAGCCCAGAGCCAAGGGGCCCTGCCAGCCCGGAGAACACACCATACCCGGCCACTGCCCTGTGTGCATGCCTTCCTCACCCCCGCTCCAACACGACAGCTTTAGCTGCCTGCCCTTCCCTAACACACATCCTCTACAGTGTGCTTAAATTTTTTTTTATTTTTTAAATTCATCTTATTGAAGTATAGCTGATTTACAATGTTAATTTCTGCTGCACAGCAAAGTGACTCAGATATGTGTGTAATATACATATAGTCTTTTCATTACAGTTTATAAGATTGAATACAATTTCCTGTGCTATACAGGATCTTGTTGTTTATCCATCTCTACAGTGCACTTTTTAAAGATATACCATCTCTCTGCTTGTTACAAAGCCTCTGTGAAGGAAGATATTATTATCCGCAATTTTTCTTTGAACAGATATTCTAGGATTTAATTCAAGAGAAATGGAGTGATTGCCCAAGGTCACTCAGCTTCTATAAAACAGGATCTGAATGTAAGGCTCTTCACCTATCCAGGATGTCTCTAAACGTATGCCAGGATCACAGTAACTTTTCTCTTTTCACTGGTAGAAATATGTTTCAAACTCATTCACTCTACGGTGAACTCTGATTTCCAGGTGTTTCTTTTCCCGAAACATATGTGACAAGAAATAGTGTCGTAGAGAAAGGACTGGATACAGAATCGAACTTAAAACTTTAGCTGAAGCTCAGATCTGACACTTTAGGCAACTTAATTGCTTTCCTCAATTATAAAAAGATTAGAATACATGAGTGATTCTCTGCCTGGGCTGGCTGAGTCCGGAGCTATAGGGGTTTTACCACTGATAGAAACGCCTGCGAAATTCAGCTACAAACAGCGGATTGCATAATTCTTAACATCCCTTCCAGTTTGCGTGGTTATGATTCCAAGGCAGTCTTTCTTTATTCCGTATGTGCTAGCTGTTTTTATCCATACCAATGACATCCTTCATTCAAAAATATTTATTAGTGGCCTCTTAATATGCCAAGTACCGTATTATCTGGTTTTCGTAGCAGCCCCTTTCTGAGGCGCCACCGCATTTAGAATTTTATCCCGACCTTCCAAACTTGGAACTCAGCATTCGTGTCTCACGTTATTTATAAACACGCCGAGTTCCTCTCCACCCACTACATTTCAAGCCTGGCCCCTCTCGGCTCACAGACATCAACTGAATTCCTCTTGGGAACAACCTCCTGCACCTACTAGTGGCTCCATCAACACTAGTCTCCTGGCCGGTCGGTGGGAAATCGGCTGGGACGTTTTATAAGTTTGAATGACTCCCCAGCACACTCCTGCCTATGTGCCGGGCACAACCCGCTCGCCGTGCTGTTCACCCTCGACTCGGACCCACGGAGGTCGCGGGGAGGCTGCTAATTGATTTAAGATTCTCCCCCGGTGGGGAAGTGGCCCTGGCAGCGTTCTGGTCGCCTCCGTTCTCCGGCTCGGAGCAGAAACGCAGCGTGCGCCGCTTTTCACTGCGCAGGAACTTCCCCGGCCTCCGCGTTCTCTCCGAAACCGAGGAGCCTGCTCTTCGCTCGCGCCCGCAGTTCTCCTCCTGCGGCCGCGCTCCCTGCGCCACAGCGCTTGTCCTCAGGGAGCCTCTGCCTCCCTCCGCCTCCCCCGCCTCCCCGCCCCGCGTGCCCTTCAGCCCGTCCCTCCGCCCGGCAGACGCGAGGGGAGCGCGGTGCGCGCGTCGGCGGCAGGAGGACGTCCGCGAGACGCACGGCCCCGCGCGGAGCGCCGGAAGGAGCCGGGCCGGGACCTCGCGCGTGGTGCGCGCGCCGCCGCCCGCCGCTGCGCCGCCTCCCCCCGCCCCCCCCCACGCCTTCGCCCGGCCGCGGCCTCGCGCGCGCGCACTGGGGCGCAGCCGCCGCCGCCGCCGGCGCCGCGGCTGCTGCTCCGGCTGCTGCAGGAGGCGGCGCTGGCTGGCGGCTGCGCTCGCTCCAGTCGGCGAGCGGAGCAGCGAGCGAGCGTGTGTGTGTTTTTTAAAGATGGCCGGAGCGGCGGCGGCGGTGGCCGCGGGAGCAGCAGCTGGAGCCGCCGCGGCAGCCGTGTCGGTGGCGGCTCCGGGCCGGGCCTCGGCTCCCCCGCCGCCCCCGCCGGTGTACTGTGTGTGCCGGCAGCCGTACGACGTGAACCGTTTCATGATCGAGTGCGATATCTGCAAGGACTGGTTCCACGGCAGGTAAATAAACCCCTTCTAGCCCCGCCGCCGCTGCCGCCGGCCACCGGCCAACCGCGGCCGTCGCCGCACCGGCCGCCCGAGCCGCCCTCCGCTCGGTCGCCGCGCCGAGCGCCGAGGGGCTCCGGCTTCGAGCCCTCGGCCCGGGCAGCGCGGCGCGCGGGTCCCGGGCTCGCCGGGCGCCAGGCGGACTGAGCGGGGCTGGTGGGATCGCCTGGCTGGGCGAAGAGTCGCCACAACAAACGGGAACAAAGGGGGCCGGCTGAGAAGTTGGCAGGGGGAGACCGGGGCGAGGGGACGCGGCCGGGGCAGGCGCCGGCGGAGGCGGCGGGAGGAGCGCCGGCCCGGCCCGCCGTCCCTCGCCGCACCCTCAGCCCGGCCGCCGCCCCGCCCGGCCGCCCGCCCGGGACTCCCAGCCCCAAGTCGCCGCCCGGCCGGCCGCCCTCCTCGCCTTCCTTCCGGGCGGCGACCGGCTGGCCCCGGCCCGGGGTCTCCAGAAATTGCCCTCTTTCTGCGGGTCCGGGTCGCGCCCCCTTCCCCTGTCTTTATCAAACTTCCTCGGCCCCCGGGCGTTGGGACGGGGGGCGTCGGCAGCGCCAGCCGGGTGGGGTTCCGCGGAGTAAACAGAGCAACAGATGCGGCACTTTCGGGGACTTGAAAGATGCCAGTCGGAAGTTTGGGCCGGGGTTCCCGAGCGGGGCGTCAGGTCGGCTGGGGTCGCGCCTACCACCCGTCACCCCGGCGCAGCCCGTCCCGGCGGGGGTGGAGCGGATGGCGTGGGCAGCGGGGCCCGGAGGGACAGACTCTGGTCCCCGCCGCCCCCGCGCCGCCGCTCAAACTTTACAAAGAGTGAAATTTCCCGTCTCCCGAAGGGCCGGCGACACCCGGGCAATCCGGGGCCAGCGCCCGGGGGCCTGGTGCGGGCGAACTTTCGCCGATCGGTGGGGACTTCGGGTCGGGTGGCGGGGGCGGCGAGCGTCGCCCTGTGCCTCAGCCGCTGCCTGCGTTTGGGGTTTGACGTTTGTGAGAGCTCGGGCCGCCTCCGCCGCCGAGCCGCCGACTCGTGTGTTTTGTAATCAAAGTGTGAGGCTAATAAAGGGCGGCGCCACAGCCTCTTGACTCCGGCGTGGGAGGGATTCGCAGGCATTTAAACAAAGAAACTAGTTGAGGTCGGGCTCCCAAAGTCCTTATTTGGGTGTTGTGGCAAAGCCTGCGGTCACCTTTAGGTGAAGCAGGTTTCCCCAGCACCGTTTGGTGTTGTATCTTGGCGAGAGTACGCTCCCGGGTAACAGCAGATATGGTGACTGTGATTGTAGGAAGTGTCCTTTGATTGACAGCAGGACATTTAAATACAGCCTCCGCTCCCCCCCCTCCCCAATTTCGCAGAAACACCACAGGACCAGGCCAGATGTCTTAGTCTCCCTCTACTGGCCCTGGGAGAGAAAACCAGTTCAATACAGCGTTCTTGTCAGTGTTTAGTGCTGGGTACGGTTAGTTTGACTTCATTTTCAAGTAGTTAGTTTTACTGTCAGTTCTCAGGTTGCACAATTCTGACAGATACAGAGGGGGGAAAAACTCAACAAATTGTCACCGTGGAAGAAGGACAGCGTCCTTATTTTGTATATCAGGTAACCTTTTAACGGTCTGGTAGATGCTGGCATTGCTATTACAACCATGTAATTAAGAATAAATTATCCAAAGTTCTTTTTTTTATTGCTTCAAAGCGATGTTCTTTTCCTTATTTTGATTGTATGTAAAACTGAAATATGAAGATACCTAATCTTGCCAGTTTTTTTTTTTTTTACACCCACTTTCCCCATCATAGGCAATCAGAATAGAGATTATCCCAAAATCTCGGTCACATATAGAGTAAAACCCGAATCCCTGGTGGTTATGTAAATACTTATTTTTTCACAGAACCATTTTAGCTGCTTCAGAAGTTTGTGCCATGGCACTAAATAGAGATTTGATAGCTTAATAGATTTTAGACTAGAATTTTGTTTATCCTGATTTCAGTAACACTGTAACCATGATAACCTGCAGGTAGTTTATGGGAAATTTTGTAATACGTTTATGTATAACTTTGTAAATGGGAAAAAATTTAAGGGAAAATAAAGAGGATGTGTGTGAAGGAGGGAGAACAAGGCCAAAACAAGTATGTTGAGCTTTGTCACATAAATTTGTGACTTTTTTTTTTTAAATGGCAGCGTGTAGAAGTTCGCCCTGGGCATCAAACCCTCGCTTAATGACTTGAGCCACTGCAATTGGGTTCTTAACCCACTGTGCCACAGCAGGAACTCTTATTTGTGTGACTCTGTGCCTGTGAAAATGACTCTCAAAAATGTTATTTTGATCAGGTTTTCTTTTTTTTTTAATCTTTCTAAATCTGCATCTGCAGCATATGGAAATTTCCAGGCTAGGGGTCGAATTGGAGCCCTAGCTGCCTGCCTACACCACAGCTACAGCAATGGAGGATCCTTAACCCAATGAGCGAGACCAGGGATCAACCCCACATCCTCATGGATAGTTGTTGGGTTGGTAACCTACTGAGCCACAATAGGAACTCCAGAACTCAGGTTTTTTTGACTAGCAGTCCTTGAGAAGTTAATGTGATTCAGATGTCAAAAGTTAGAAATTTAGTGATAATGCCCTGCCATGCAAGAGCAATATCTTATTAGTAGGTTTCATTCTTAATGAGGTGCTAGTAATTTGGAGTCTGTTTTTGTTTTTGTTTTTGGGTAATCAATATTTACTCTGTTTATTGTACCATGAAATGAATGATTGGTTTTTGGAACACTGCAAAATGTTCCCTGTGTATTAATTGTTAAACAGATATCATTTGCTTATGTGAGAGTTCCCCTAAAGTACCAGAGTGTATCTTTAATCCTCGTTATTAGCTTTCCTTTGCTTTCCAGAGATGGCCTGTCTGCAGAAGAGAAAGAAAGAATAGGAAGATAGATACATAGATTTGTCTTTACTTGGATAACTTCTTGATGCTTTTTTTTTTTGTCTTTTTAGGGCCATACCCCAGGCATATGGAGAGTCCCAGGCTAGGGGTCGAATCGAAGCTGTAGCTGCTGGCCTACACCTCAGCCACACCAACGCCAGGTCTGAGTTGTGTCTGCAGCCTACACCACAGCTCATGGCAACACCGGATCCCTAACCCACTGAACAAGGCCAGGGATTGAAGCTTTGTCTTCATGGATGCTAGTCAGATTTGTTTCCACTGAGCCATGCCAGGAACTCCCTTCTTGATACTTTTATATTTTCAAGTACAAGCATTTTTTATTTTATTTTTTTTTATTTTTTATTTTTTTTGTCTTTTTGCCTTTATGTAGAGCCGCACCCACGGCATATGGGGGTTCTTAGGCTAGGGGTCTAACAGGAGCTGTAGCTGTTGGCCTTCACCACAGCCACAGCAACGTGGGATCCGAGCCGCATCTGCAACCTTCACCACAGCTCACGGCAACGCCGGATCCTTAACCCACTGAGCAAGGCCAGGGACCGAACCTGCAACCTCATGGTTCTTAGTCGGATTCGTTAACCACTGAGCCACGAAGGGAACTCCCCAAGTACAAGAATTTTTTAAACTCAAGAAGTCAGTGAATTTTCGTATAAATTTGGGTTTACTATGCCTGGGGTTTCTTCTTTCTTTCTTCCTTTCTTCCTTCCTTTCCTTTTTAGGGCTGCACCTGAGGCATATGAAGGTTCCCAGGCTAGAGGTCGAATTGGAGCTACAACAGCTGGCCTATACCACAGCAACTCAGAATCTGAGCCACGTCTGCGACCTACACCACAGCTCACAGCGAGGCCAGGGATCGCACCCGCAACCTCATGGTTCCTAGTTGGATTCGTTTCCGCTGTGCCACGACGGGAACTCCCTGCCTGGGGTTTCTGACGTCTGGAAATCTGAAAAGGTTTTGCTCTCATTTGTTCTAACCGGAAGGAAGACCCTTCCTTGATGCTTTTCCTTTTCAGCCAAGCATGAGGGCAGTCTTCCTCCAAGCTTGAGGCTTTTGAACTTTGACTCCATCCTTGGTGTTCAGGAATTCCATACCTTCCGTCTGTCTGCTTAAGCCTTTTCTGTAAGTGACAGGGCAGAAAAAGCCTTGCCCAGGATGCGAGTATAGTTGATACCCTAGAGTTGAGGATATTAACAGGATTTTCCGGGAAAGGTTCCTTCCAACCTAGAGAGGGAGTTCTTTCTCTCTGAGTCCATGGGGGAAGTTAAGACAGTGGAGATCTTTCTTGACAATGCCCTGCGCCCTAATCTCTAGGCTACACGTCTTTCCATAGAGTTCTTACATCATCCCACACCACATCATTGCCCTAATTCAATTGTATTATAACATCTTGTCTCATCATCGTAATGTGAACACCTTTATTTATTAGTCTTTTTAGTCCTATATTTATTTTGATTGGCAAAAGGAATACATTATAGAAAAACTGGGAAGTACAGAAGAATATCGAAATTATAAAAGTACTCATGACGTCCAGAATTTACCACTATTTTAACATTGAAGGTATATGTATTTTTAAAAATAAAACTGGAATTTGTTTCACGAGTTCTAAGGTTACTTATCATTCATCAACATATACTTTTCCCTATATCTTCAGTGTTCTTTGAAAAACATTTTCAGTAGCTTCTTAGAGTTTAACTTCATGGAAGTACAATACGTTTCAAAATCATTTTTCTCTTGTTAGTTTTTTACTTTACTACTTTTTTCTTCTGTTTCCTCATGATGAATGGTTGACATCCTTCTAACAAACAATTGTGTGCATCTCTATTCATTTCCTTAGAATAAATCAAATAAGTTAATACATGTAAAACACCCAGAAGAAGATCTGGCCCATGTAAATACCCAATAAGAAATTTCTTTGAAGTAGAATTATAGTCACAGGGCACAGATATTTTTAGGCTTCTTGTGCCCATTGCCAAATTTTCCCCCAGAAAGGCTTTTTTAGTTTTTATTCTCACCCACTGCCTACTTCTCTTTCCCTGGATTCTCACTAAGGAGTTTTTTATTAACCACCACCACCACCACCACCACCACCCCGGCCAAAATAAAGTCCAGCCAAACAAAAATGTTGCCAATCTGCAGATGAGTGAATATTTCCACCAAAAGACATACCCAAGACTGTTCTTGGCAGCACTATTCATATTAGCCCCAAACTAGAACAACCTAAATGTCGTTGATAGTGGGTTGAATAAATTGTGGTACGGAGTGCTAGCCACCCATAGAGAAGGAATGCATATTGCTGTATGCACGAGTGGGTGAATGCTGTAGATGCAGAGCCGAACAAAAGAAGACGTGAAAACACAAACTGTTGGACTCTGCTTATAGGAAGTTCAAGTACAGGCATAATTGGGTGACAGAAGTCAGGCCGTTACTTACCTCTCTGAGGGTATTTACTGAGAGGAGGCCCACGGGAGCTCCTGAGGTGCAGGAAATGGTCTATGTCTTGGTCTTGGGTTGTAGTTACATGAGTACATGTGGCTGTAAAGATTCACTGAGCTTACACGTGCACTGCAGATTTTTTAAAGTGTTATTTTAATGTTTGAAGTGTACTTTAGCCATTAAAATAAAAATTCAACACTTGCCACTTCGGTAGCTGACACATAGTATTTTGTAATTTTACTTCGTTTCTCGGTCCTGACACAAGGGATTGCCTCTTATGTTTTATCAAGTCTGATGTTGGCTTTGGCTTAGTGTGCAGTATGCCTGGTGCTGTTCTTGGTGCTAGGAACATAGCCGTGAACAAAACAAAGGCCTTGTTCTCCTGTAATATCCTTCAGGATTTAGGGGTGGGATAGGTGAACAAATAGACATGACAAGAGAATGCTATAGGGCTGTGAAGAAAAAATTAGAAGAGAGAGGACTGAGGATGATATAAGGCTGCCTTCATAGGTGTGATTGTGGAAGGCCTGGAGAAGGAGATATTTGAACACTAGAATATTTGAATTTTACCCAGAACAAATAGGCAAATATTTTGAGTGGAGAAATATATTGTTTGGCTTAACCTATAAAAGGTTCACACCTGCCTGCAACATGGAGAAAAGACTGGAGAGGGAGGCACAGGCAACAGGTGGGCCCGTAAGAAAGCTGGTGTAGGAGTTCTCTCTGTGGCACAGTGGGTTAGGAATCCGACTGCGGTGGCAGGGGCAGGTATGATGCCTGACCCAGTTGGTTGGAGTCCAGCATTGCTGCAGCTGTGGCTGGGATTCAGTCTCTGGCGTAGGAACTTCCATATGTGGTGAGTGTGGCCAAAAAAAAAAAAAAAAGCTATTGTAATAATCCACGTGAGAGATGGTTTGAAATGTTTGAGTCAGTTTTGGTCATTTACAAATGTCAGATATTAATTTTTATTCCTGAAGCTTGAATGAAAGAAGAACTTGGTTTATGAGGATAGAAGTATTTTATCTAGAATAATGCTACTAGATAGGAATTTCTCAGCTACTCCCCCTAGAGTGTCAGGAACTCACTTGAACACGTCTTGAAGGCTTTACCAAGTGCCGGCCACTGTCCTAACTGCATTAGCTGTATCAGTTAACTCATGTAATTCTCACAGTGATCTTGCTGGCTAAGTGTTATTATTACCTTCATTTTACAGATGAGGAATCTGAAGGTTGAGAGGTCAGTAACTCTCCCAGGATTGCAAAGCTGCAAGGTCATAGAGCTGCATCTGAACTGCATCCTGGGGTGGGGGGCAGGGGAGG